>JARJHM010000424.1:0-280108 GCA_033356055.1 Carex pumila
GGGTAATGATGGAACAGAATTCAAAGTGCAAAATCCAAATGAGTACGTTCCAACCAGCCGTAAACTAGACGGCACTATGGCGTTTGTCAAGAGGGTTTGCAAGTACGTTGTTAAATTCGGAGATGCCAGGGCGGTAACCTGTACATGCCAAGGACCCCAGCTAAGTCACATACCTTGCAGTCACGTGATGGCGGTATGCCGAGTGAGGAATTACTGTGAGGATCACTATGTTGCTGACATGTACTGTACCGATTACCTTGCTTCCACTTGGGGTGGATCTTTCCATTCTTATCCTGATCAGCATGAGTGGCCTGCATATGTCGGTGGTAGAATACTCCCTTCAGAAGGATGGATAAGAAAGGGAAGGAGGAGACACAAGCGTATTATAATGACCATGGACGAGATGGGTGGTGGGCGACCGTCGGGAAATCGTGCTTGCCGTTTTGTTTCCAACAGGCGCAGGGCAGGTACGTAGAATTGTACAAAATTTATTTATGCTTTAATTATATTACTAACTGAATTGCATTGTCATATTCATATGCAATAAATGAACACAATGAAAGAGAAAATGCCAGAGTTGTTGTTGAAGCAACCGGTAGAACACGACCCCTTCCTCCTGTAAGCCAATCATCTAGTAGTCAAGCCTCTACAAGTAATACCACACCTGCAGTTCATACCAGTACAACTAGTTGTTTGTTAGGTTTATTGAGACGTAGCGGTAGGGGCAAATAAACTTGCTATTTTGCTTGTGTGAACTTTTTTGTTTATTGTAATATATTTATAACTGTAGTATTTTGACTATGGGACTGCTGTATTACATTGGCGCGCATTATATTGACATTATGTTTTATTATTTCATTTTCATGTAGGTATTATGTTGTTTGCACTTTACATTTCTTTATTATAACACAATTTAATAATTCAATTAAAATTCAACAATATAATTAAAAACGCAACAATATAATCTAAACCGTTAGATGTTCAATTTATTATAAAAGAGTTGGGCTAATATGACACTAGTGTTATATAAAACTAAATAACACCACATCTTAAACCCTTAGATCTGCTTTAAGATCCGTACAAAATGAAGTGCTTGAACAGTAAAAGTGGATATTACGGATCTTAAAGCAGATGTAAGGGTTTAAGATGTGGTGTTATTTAGTTTTATATAACACTAGTGTCATATTAGCCTAACTCATTATAAAATATGCTTGGAGACCAAATTTTACATTTTTTTTGAATTTTTTTACTATTTATTAAGATGGTTTGAAATCGCTGTTTTTTAATGGTGCAGAATTTTAATAAAAATAATGATTTTCAAACCATCTTAATAAATAGTAAAAAAATTCCAAAAAAATGTAAAATTTGGTCTCCAAGCATATTTTATAATAGATTGAACATCTAACGGTTTAGATTTGTTGTTTGATCATCACACACTAAAATATAACCCTAGAAGCACCTCGGCCGAAGTGCTTCCAGTAGCCATACACATAATATTTTATTTTTTGACATACACATACACATATACATAAATCCTAAATTTTTTTCACAAAATTATTCAAATCAAAATACTAAGATTTATCTTAAAAAACACACACACACACACACACATGAGGCGCCTCACATGGTATTTTGGGCCGCCCTGGGTCCAAGCGGTCAGGACATTTATAAAAAAAAATTGAGAACATGGACATTTTTAAAATTTATATTTGTTTCAGAAATATTAATAAAAATGGCCAAAAGCAATCAAAGCCCACAATTTTTTTAATAAGTACAACAAACGGCACTCATACCGCCGAGTTTATCTATTTATTTATTTTGAAAAAAATATATATAATTGTCACCTATTTCATTGCAATACAAAACACATTTTACCACAGAATACAAAAAAAGAAACGCACCCTGTATTTGTACCTCGGTATTCCTACTCTACAAGATGAGATAGTTGTTTTTTGAAAAAAAAAAAAAAAAAAAGAGCAGCAAGGGAGTCGTACTTGCGAAATAGAATATTAATTATTAGTTTATTACAGAGATAGAGAGAGAAAAAAAAATATCAAGCAAAAATCTAGAAAGAAAAAAAGAATAAGCAAAAGTATATTATACTGAAACAAAAGGAGGTATAAGATTTGTCTCAGTTTGTTTATGATGCAGATCATCCTCAAAAAATAAGATTCAAGGAACGTGCGATCAGTACCTTGAGTCAATTATTTTATTCAAAAGAACTGACTTCGTCTACTCAGCTTTTGTCTTCATATTTTGGTGGTCTCTCTTTTGATTTTGATTGTTTGGTTTGGCTATTTCTACCAAATTATTTTTTTAAAAAAGCGTATCTTATTATAATCCGACCGTAACGGGAACTCATGACTTGGGCCTCTGTTGGGCTTGGAGAGCAGCCCGTACGGGTCGTCTTTGGGCCTTGGAAATAGGCTCTATCCTATACGCTTTTAATTCATTTTTAACCATGCCACGAAGAGAAAAAAATTGTTAGCTGAATACGCTAGTCTGTTTTCCATGTCCTCGTAGATTCGTATCTAACAAATTGTTCTGAACATAATGAAAAGTAATTTGGACTGCCTCACCTGTTTGTATCACTAGCTGATTAATTACGTGAGAATGAAAGGAATTAGACATCTGTGGCGGGTCTAGGATTTTCGTTAGGGAGCAAAAAAATATCGAATTGAATTTAAATAGTTTATCGGATTTAAACTCATTAACTAATTGGGTACTTTATAAAAAAAACAATATTTTGACTTATATTTTCCAATATCCTGACTTATAATTTATGATCCTATAACTTATAATTAATATTACCAATCGTAATTTAAGAAATTTATTTTGATTTTAACACTAAATTTAATCTGAATTACAAATCAAACATTCAGAGGGAGGCAAAAAAAATTTCAGGGAGGGGCACAGTCGATCGGTACCAATAGATCACCACTAAAACTCAAAATCCAAGGGAGGCGGTGCCCCCCCTGTGCTATGATAAATCTGCCCCTAATCTTTCTTAAGGGATAAGAAATACTACAATCCAAGAAGTGAATCATATTATATTTTGGATCTCCCGCTTGAGAAATTATCTCATCGTGTTCAAGGAGATAATAGTTATATAGTAATTAATACATGTTTACGATGAGAATCAGTTTTTGATCTAGTGGTAAAGGTAATGCCTTCTGTGTAGGAGATTGCAGGTTCTAGGTCAGAATGAGGAAATTTTTTATGAACATAAAATAGTTGACTTGATTGTTGGGTATTCGGATAAAGTACAGGTGCAACAATTCAACTCAATTCAGTCAATTATTACTATTCAAAATAGAATCCAAGAGTAAATTAAATCTAAGATAAAAATTTATCACTAGAAGTGCAACATAGATATTCATCTAATTGTAGAAGCGATGACCTTTTCCTTCGCTTTCGTGTCAGATGAATGCAATAAAAACAACAACTACGTCTCTACCAATATCCACACAAAAAAATTGAAGACCAATTGTAAGTTGGAGTGTTGTCGCCGACTAACGACACCATGTTTTCTCTCTCTAATTATTTCTCGGTTTCTAGAAGAAGTGCGAGCATGATTTATCTCGAAAAATGAATTGTTATTGTCTATTTATAAAACATAAGCACCACCAGTTCAAATGCTCTATTTGGTTGCACCACTTCAATCACACTTTTTCAAATGCGCCAATTCAAAGATACTTGTTCAGATGCATTGAACCAAAGAGAAATAGCAAATCTGTATTTAATCTGTATTTAATTTCATATGGTAAATTATCAATTTTGCTCAAATAATTTGATATGTAAGACATTTTCAATATTAAACTCTAATCTTTACAATAAAAATAAACAAATTTGTTCACTCGCATACATTTAGTATCAATTCTCTTTTTGTTTCTCTCTATTGTGAGAGGTTTTTTAGAGACTCAAGTCAATGGGCAATTTATGCGAAAAATTCGCGTGAGAATTTGTACACATATATATGACACGGTGATGTATAAATCTGAGAGTGCACTCTCTTTCTCTCTCGAAATTATATGGGTTGTGAAATTGCTAGCGAGGAAAAAAAACTCTCTTTAAAATTGAAATAATTTTTAAATGCATCAATATATTTTAACCTCTCTTATAAAATAAAATTACATCACACTAGATTTTTTAGCTCCACTTTTCCTCGATCTCAATTTTTCTAATTATATCAGTGAAATTAATTATGGTAATTCAACTTCCATCGACACAATGAGAAATATAATTGTAAAAAGTAAACGGAAAAGATCCACATGTGAAATTGATCGTTAAGATGCATGCTTGACAAACCACTCTACTATATATTAAGATCATGTCAATTAACGAGCTCCCTAAATTCTTAGACTATGCCAGCTTGGCCCATTAACGAGCTAGAGGACTCTTCTCTGAAAATTAATTAATTTTGAACACACATAATTACAATTTTGAGAAGGAAGCTGATAATTGTACCCCAAACAAAGTACCCGTGCGCGTCCCCCAACCTTCTAGAATATCGGTAACAAAAATATCAGGTTTTACTTCATACAGCGCAATAACAGTACCGATCTTTTTTTATTGTATAGAATTTCGCTTCATGAAGAAAAAAATGCTCTGTTAAACAAATTTAACAAAAGCACTGCTAAATGCAGTGAAGCAATAATATAATTTAAACATATAAAGAAAAACGTTTAATCTACTGCATTCAAGTGTTTAACTTTCATTGTAAATGCATTAAATTTTCATTTTTAAAAACAAAAACGAATCCCCAAATTCGTCCCCGAGCAAAAATTGACAGATCTAAACTGGAACCAATCCCCAAGCGCGTCCCCGAACATGAAATTTATACCTCTAAATTTGTACTATCCCCGAGGGCGTCCCCCAGCACAAAATTTCTTCATTTGTGCAGAATGTGCCAGGAACAGTATATGTGAATAAGTAAACATGCAAACCAATATGTACTAGCAAGCAAACAACATAAACAAAGCATTGAAAATTTGTGCATATAAACCTCTGTTTACAAATACATTTAAAGCATATAAACCTGTGTTTACAAACATTGAAAAATATGTGTTTACAAACATATAAACCTGTGTTTACAAACACATTTTAAAGTTTATTCTTCAAACACATTTTAAAACATATAAACCTGTGTGTAAAGCAAGTAAACCAATATATACTGGCAAGAAAACAACATAAACAAAGCAATGAAAATTTGTGCATATAAACCAGTATTTACAAACACATTTTAAAGCATATAAACCTGTGTTTATAAAAATTAAAAAATCTATGTTACGAACATATAAACATGTGTTTACAAACACATTTTAAAGCATATAAACCTATGTGTAAAGCAAGTAAACCAATATATACTGGCAAGTAAACCTAGGAGGCAACACAACATTTAGTTTAACACATTTGAAATTAATAACATAAACAATTAACAAAATTTCAATTACAAAAACTACACGACATCTGTTTGAACAGTCAATCAAAATCAGAAAAAAAACTGAGCCACTTACCAGTAAATACCAGAAAATTCAGAAACATCAGGAAAAACTGACCCCTTCACCAGAAAATACCAGAAAGTCCAGAGATGTGCTGAACATAGTTTCTAAATTCTTCACTTTAGAAAACTGACCCTTTCACTAATTTGTCATTCTTTGTTGTCCTTCATAACTACATAGTTTCTAAATTCTTCACTTTAGAAAACTGACCCTTTCACTAATTTGTCATTCTTTGTTGTCCTTCATAACTACATAGTTTCTAAATTGTTCACTTTAGAGGTAAATAAACTAAATTCTCTAGTTAGGCATTTAATTATAGTTACTGTTGAATCCAATATATGGTTGATTTTTCTTAGAATTCACTGTTATATTCTATCTATAAGTTAGGCTAATTTCTTAGAATTCACTGTTATGTACTGAAAATTCTACTCAATTTCCCTTCTAACAACATTTTTTGCATTTAATTATCCAATTTTCTTGGAGTGATGTGCTCAATATTTTTTGCATTTAATTCAAGTGTTTAATTTTCATTGTAAATGAGTTAAATTCTTATACCTGTGAACAAGTAAAACATATAAACCAATATAAATCTTTAGAATAAAACATATAAATTTTATGTACGAAGAATTAAAACCTCAACAATAATATTTCAAAGCATATAAACCTTAACAATAACACTGCATTTATAAAGCATATAAAGCTCATGTACAAAGAATTAAAACCTCAACAATAACATTTCAAAGTATATAAATCTTATGCACAAAGAATTAAAATCTCAACAATAACATTTCAAAGCATATAAACCTCAACAATAACACTGCATTTATAAAGCATATAAACCTCATGTACAAAGAATTAAAACTTCAACAATAACATTTCAAAGCATATAAATCTCAACAATAATACTACATTTACAAAGCATATAAAGCTTGTGTACAAAGCCTTGAAAATTTTAATAGTTGTAGACTGAGATTTAAAAACTTGAAAATTTAAAGTCTCATGAGTTTTACTTTAAAATTACTTAAAAGTATTTATTCATGGATCTTATTTGAAAGATAAAATCGAATATAAAACGTTTGTATTTTTAAATTCGTAAAATTCATCATGGATCGTCAGAAAAATAAATTATAATGATCAGAGAAAAAATAAAAAAGAGTGGGTGAAATGAATCTTTTCGTTTTTGACTTGAAGACAAAAGTAGTTAGGAGTTGAAACTATGTAAATTTAGAATTTTAATGCTTTCAGATAGAGGTTTACATGCTTGCGAGTAGCATTGTAAAATGTTATAAACATAGCTTTAAATGTTTTGATATTAGTATTGAAAATGAAAGTTAGACAACATTGAAAGTTTTTTCTGTTAAATTATTTGGGAGACGCGCTCGTGTATGATGAGTTGGGGTACTAGAACATTTCTCTTTTGAGAAAATGTTTATTGATGACGTGAAAGTATAATTAATGATCACTGTATATTGTTTGCTAAGTACGTTTTGTTCGCGAACATGTAAAATAGTGGAAGAATAAAGAAAAAGTGAAACTTAAAATAAACATTTACTTCGTACTATATTGACCGTGCTCAATTGATGATGAAAGAGTACAATAATAGAAAAGTGAAAATATATTGGAAAATAAATTAATTTCATCTCTCGGAAAATACTAATTCTCAATTCTATCGTCTTCATTGAAGAGAGAAGTAACTGGTAGACAAATAAATAAGGGTCTAAAGTGTAAACAACATCAATATTCAATGCTAATTTCACATTTTCAATTCTATAGTTCCACTCAATTCTTTTCTCATTCGATAAATACGGAACTTCTATTTCTCTTTTCCACACTTATTAGACAATGAATTATAATTTTGTAAGTCTTATAAAAAATAATTATGTATATACAACAATAAAAATTTACAAATATGATATATCCGTTAAGAGAATTGCCTATCCAACACATAAAAATATAGATGCAAAATTGCAAAGTAAACATTTAAAAAAATGACCTCAAATTTTCCTTCTTTTTTCCACTATTCTTCACGGTAAGAAAATATTTCAGGTCTTTTCTCTTTCAATCTATTTTCCTTTTTTTTTTCCATTTCCCGTTTCTCTTTCTTTCCTCGACTTCCCCAGTTCAAGCGTCTGTTGTTGTATACTTGCATCTGCCCCTACGGGCATTTCCCAAAGAGAAAAAGAAGAGAAAAAGAAGAGAAAAAAAAAAAAAACTGGAAAGGAAGGGGACGATGGCGTCGGGGCAAGACTCATCTGGGACGACGCTGATGGACCTCATAACGTCGGATCCATCGGCGGCGGCTGCGCCCGGCGGCATCTCCAATAGTTCGTCGTCAGGAGCAGCCTCTGGCGCTGCACCGACGACACTGGGCAAGCCTGTTGCGACCGATCGGAAGTCAAAGAAGAGCACCTTCACTCAGATCCAGAATGAAACCATGTCTGCTGCTAGGGCCATCAACCGCAACCTCCCCCAGCGCCGAAGGAAGAAGAAAAAGGTTCCCCTCTTTCAACCTCATGCTATAATGCAACATCAATTGACATGCCACTGAATTACTGAATTCCGAACTCTCAACCCATTACATTTTCTGTATCAATTCAAATCTAGTATCCAGTTTATATTACATTTTAGTGTTACCGGATACTGTTGTGCCTACTGATATAGTTGGAAGACTTCAGGCCATTACAATTTAGTATTTAAGGGAATCTACTGAGTAATTTCCAGATCTGACACAATTGTGAATATTGTAGCCACCAGTCGAGGAGGTTTTTGTTGAGATCTGAATGAGAGGTTCATTAACCCTCTCCTTACTTTTCTTCTCTCTCTTATGCCTAATCTGCATGCATTGTTCATCTCGACTGTTTGCACCTTATCATTTAATTTCAGTTTCTGGCCATTCTAACTTTTGATTTCCAGTAATGTTGTTCTACCATGTGTGGATAATAATTTGTTTTTTCTGATGTTTCGAACATGTTAGTGGCCTCTGAAGCTTGAGTATGATCACATTTATCTCAATATACAACTCATAGGTGGAGGGAGTATGGCAGGGGGAGTCGGTCGTGCCCCCTTCCCCAACTAAAAAAAATAAAGAGTGCTTACATTTGTCACAGTTTTTTTGAAATAAAGAATGTTAAAATGTGCTTTGCAAGCAAGTCAAAATAATTGTAAGCTCACGCTCCACTATTATATTTTCTGGCACCATTCCTTGTACAAGGGTTAGAAATGGGATTATTTGAAATGAGAAAAAAAAAACAGCTTGATGCAAATCACAGCTACACAAAAACATAAGAACCATATAGTTCTAGCACTATACCATGCATCATGTTGAACTGTTTTCTGGGAAGAAAAGTAGCATACGTGTTTCTTTTTCCTTTTTTGTTTCCTTTTCCTTCAACTAATACAGATTGTTATCTCATGTTGTACTGAAAATTGCAGCCAGTATCATATGCTGACTTGGTGCGCAAAGTTCATGAGCATGCTGCTACTTGTGATCAGGTAATCTATTACAATGTGCCTGTAATCTATATGAATTGGTTCTTCAGCGTTGATCTATTGATTTTTTTTTTCCTTTTTGCATAGAAAACCTCCCAAAGAGAACTTCTGCGCCATGTGTTCCCCAAGCTTGCTGTGTACAACTCTGTGGATCCTTCTGTAGCTCCCTCCCTTCTCATGGTATGCCTTCTTTGTCTTTACTCTGCCTGCATGATGATCTATAATTAATTAATTTAAATTGTAAAACATGTTAGTACTGAACTGAGATGTGTTGGCTGGCTTGTGAACCAGTTCAGCACAATGTAAGTATGATAGTGGCCCTTCCTAACCTCATGGGTTTTTACATAATTACATTGGAGTTTCTGTTCAGTGCCTCACTTTATTCAAACACCTTAAGTTTGCAAATAGTTCATAGCGGACCAAAAGATCCCTATCTTGATAAGGCTTGGTATGAAAGTTGATACTGTATCCCTTTCCCCTTGGTCTAGACATATGGTCCATCACTAGTCTTATCATTGATAAGATAATGATCTATATTGTTGCAATGTGATTACAGCTCCATCAACAGTGTGAAGACAGCAATGTCCTGCGCTATGTGTATTACTACTTGGCCAGGATCTTGTCAGATAGTGGGTCCCAGGGATTAAGCCAGGGTGGAATCCCCACTCCGAACTGGGATGCACTTGCTGACATCGATGCTGTGGGAGGAGTTACCAGGGCCGATGTTGTGCCTCGTATTGTTAACCAGCTTTCTGCTGAAGCTACTTGCGAAGATGCTGATGGTAAACTTTTCAGCTCATAACCAGCTTCAATTTTTTTTTCCTATCTCTTCTTAGCTTGAGATTGTAAAGTCAGTTTGTCTTTTGTAGAACGGTCTTCTTTTTATTTATCTGTCTTATGATGAATTCTCCATGCTTATTTTACCTGAAACTTTCACTCCTTAGTTATGGAATCATTTTTTTGTTAGTTTCTTGTCATATATTATTTTCTAACAACCTTAATATCTTCTTCTTATTCAAGTTCATGCACGAAGACTTGCAGCTCTCAAGGCTCTTACTTCTGCTACCTCAAACCCCTCAAACAGCTCGGAGGATTTGGAGAAATTGTATGTGATTGTATTTGGGATCTTAGAGAAGGTATTTTTTTTGCCATCTCAATTGATTTATCATTATTGTATTGACCTCTTGTGTTATTCGTACTTGAAAATTTTCTTTTTTAACTTTTCTTTCAAATTTTATCTTATATATGATGAAAAATATTTCTAAAATTGGTTTGAGAACTTACTGGGAACATTGGTCTCCCTTTGTGTACTTCAGGTTGGGGATCCAAAACAGAAGCGCAAGAAAGGTATTTTCACCAAGCAAGGTGGAGATAAAGAGGTAATGTCCACTTTTCTTATGCTGCATTTTTGTTGGAATAATTTGAAGTTCTATAAAGATTAAAGAACAAGTACTAGATTAAATGAAACTAAGGTTTAATCAGTGATTGAGAAAGCTTTCCTGCAAGTGATGATAAACTTTCTTTTGCTATGGGTAGTCAGTTATTTGAATTTGTACTGCCAAAGCTCATTTAGTTCTTCATCTTTCGTTCACTGTGATTTTTAGTCAATTATAAGAAGCAACATGCAATATGCATCTATGAGTGCTTTGAGGAGACTCCCCCTCGATCCTGGAAATCCTGCTTTTCTCCATCGTGCTGTTCAAGGGTAAGTATCAATTTTTTTTACAGATGTATTCATTTGCAGATAGCAGAGATCAGGGATTGTTTCTGTTCTTCCCTATTCCTATTGATCAGCTTATATAGATAGCTATTATTTAGCTAACGCTGAAGAGGTTAAGTGAGTGCTATTCAATATGGATGGTATGCTAATTTTGTAGCAATGATTTGAATGTAGGATTCAATTTTCTGACCCTGTGGGGGTTAGGCACGCATTAGCAATTATCTCTGATATTGCTTCAAGGGATCCATATTCTGTTGCTATGGCTTTGGGTTAGTTTCCTTTAACAATTATGATACTTATCTCCTGATAGTTTCTTCTGATTTTTTTTTGGAGCAAGGAACTCTCCCATAACTCTGCGCATTTTTTTAGTTTTATATGGCTAAGCAATTGCTGTTTTATTAAATTCTAGATATCATTTTAAGTTATATTTTTATTTAATTATTTAATTCCTTGCAGGGAACCATGCACAACCTGGAGGTATGTTTTTTTCTTTCATATTTTTTACCTTTGGTTTTTTTGTTAATCTGGTTTGATTGGACTTCTTTATTAAATACTGATGTTTGTTTTGATCTATTAGCTAAAGATGTTAATGTATGCATGAAACAGGGGCTTTGCATGATATTCTTCATCTGCATGATGTTCTTGCTAGAGTGTCCCTTGCAAAAGTGTGTCATTCCATTTCCAGAGCCCGGGCGTTAGATGGTACATGCATTTTGTGATTCCAACAAATCTCCATTTCCTTTTGTTCAACCATTTCTGTAGTGCTAAGTTAATTACAGACGTAAAGAAATAAAAGACTTGGTTGTGCAGAGAGACCGGACCTCAAGGCAGAGTTCAGCAACCTGCTATATCAGCTGCTTCTGGACCCCAGCGACAGGGTTTGTTTCGAGGCAATTCTGTGTGTTCTTGGGAAAGTTGACAGCTCCGAGAGGTACTCACTTATTATAGCAATAGCTACTAGAGATTCGTGCTTAATCAAGTATTATAACAAAAGCTGCTAGCTGTTTATGCTTAATTGTGATTTATGGAGATGTGTTCTTGGGTTGTAGAACTGAGGACAGAGCGGCAGGCTGGATAAGACTAACTAGAGAAATATTGAAGTTGCCAGAGGCACCGTCTGTCAAAGACAAAGAGAAACATTCTAAGGCTCGGCGGCCTCAACCCCTTATCAAACTTGTACTAAGAAGGTATTAATCGTTAAAATTTCTTATGTTTTCCCATTATTTTTTTTTGAAAATTTCATCCTTGTTTGTCATATCTTCCTTTGGATGAGTTCCAGGAGGGTCATTTATGTTTGGCAATGCAGACCTAACAAAATCCTAACCTGTGTCATATAATTTTTACTGGATATGAAATATAGGCTGGAGAGCTCATTCAGAAGCTTTTCTCGGCCAGTGCTACATGCAGCAGCGAGGGTGGTACAAGAGATGGGGAAAAGCAGGGCAGCTGCACATGCTTTGGGTGTTTATGATGAGGGTGCCCGCCTCCATTCCTATTCTGAGAGTGTTGATTCAATTGATACCTCTGACCTTGAATCCTCCCAGTCTGAAGGTGCCCCCCCCCAATTATTTTTGTGCATTATTATTCATTCTTCGCAAAAATCAAGTACAGTCTACCAATAAGCAAAAATTGTTGAACGAAAATAGATAGGAAAAACATTCTCACGTGTTAACAGAAAAAATGCAGTTGACTGTGAGCTTCTCAACTTTCTGGTCTTTGTTCTTTTCCATTTATTTGATTTATCATTTTTTATTTTCTCTTGTTCTTTAGGCACACGGAAGGCAAAATCTTTGTCAAATGGGCCAGGAGGCGTGGAGACTGTCGCAAGTTTATTGGCTTCATTGATGGAAGTAGTGCGCACAACAGTAGCTTGTGAGTGTGTATATGTCAGAGGGATGGTGATTAAAGCACTTGTCTGGATGCAGAATGCACATGAGTCTTTTGATGAGCTAAAAGAGATAATTGCATGTGAGCTGTCTGATCCAAATTGGCCTTCTTCTGTGCTTAATGATGTTTTGCTCACTTTGCATGCTCGATTTAAGGTATTTCCGTACTGCAATTGTGTTAAAATATTCAATGAGAGTACCATCTGTCTGTGACAATTCGCAGGACTTTTTTTTCAAGCTGTTCTATTATCCTCTTTCTTGTCCCCCCCCCCCCCCCCCCCCCCCCCCCACACACACACACACACACAGCTTGCTTGCTGGCTCATTATTTTGTTTGTTTAATTTTTATTCTATACCAGGCAACACCGGATATGGCGGTCACTTTACTTGAGATTGCAAGAATATTTGCTACCAAAGCCCCTGGAAAGATTGATGCTGATGTTCTCCAACTTCTTTGGAAAGTATGCTTTTACCTCTTATTCGTTATTTGTTATTCTTTTCAGAATATCTTTTTGACTGAGCTGTTCCTTCTTCCTTAGTTTCTCTGAGTTCTGCAGAAAATAAGATATTGCTTAATAATTAATAAAAGATTGGACATTTTTATATTTTTACTAAGGAAAAGAATGGACTGTTGTTGTGACAGACATGCTTGGTTGGGGCAGGACCAGATGGGAAGCATACAGCTTTGGAGGCAGTGACGATAGTTCTGGATTTGCCACCTCCACAACCTGGTTCAATGTCAGGTCTCACCTCTGTTGACCAGATTTCTGCATCTGACCCCAAATCAGCTCTTGCATTGCAAAAACTAGTTCAGGCTGCTGTATGGACTTTTCTTCTTGTCTCTGACCCTTTTTGTCAAGTTTTAATTTGAACTTTGAGAATTAGTCGGTTAATCATCATGAATAATGTGTAGGTTTGGTTCTTGGGTGAAAATGCAAATTATGCTGCATCAGAGTATGCATGGGAGTCGGCCACCCCACCTGGCACTGCTTTGATGATGTTAGATACTGATAAAATGGTTGCAGCTGCTAGCTCTAGGAATCCCACTCTTGCTGGTGCACTCACTCGCCTTCAGAGGTGTGCCTTCAGCGGTAGCTGGGAGGTATGCAATAGTTATTTTTTGCATGACATTGGAATTTTACATTCTTTTGTGCGATTTGTTTCAAGGGATGAAGTTTTTGTTTGGACAGGTTCGCATTGTTGCAGTGCAAGCACTAACAACACTGGCAATAAGGTCAGGGGAGCCTTATAGACTGCAGATATACGAATTCCTGCATGCTCTGGCACTAGGCGGTGTGCAATCTCAGTTTTCAGAACTGCAGCTAAGTAATGGAGAGATCCAAGGTGCTAGCGGCACAGGCCTCAGCACCCTTATAAGCCCAATGCTGCATGTTCTCGATGAAATGTACCAGGGTCAAGATGATCTCGCTAGGTATTTTCTTTTTTACTATGATATATAGATAACAGCTTCCTTTCTGGGCTTGCTGTAATATGTTACAAAGAAGTTGATTACAGAATATGTGCTTAGTAAAATTATCTCTGCGGGTTATTGTTTAGAGATTCGCGCAACCATGAGAACAGTAAGCAAGAATGGAGTGATGAAGAACTAAAGAAGCTTTACGAGACTCATGAGAGGCTTCTTGATTTGGTCTCATTATTCTGTTTTGTTCCACGTGCCAAATACTTCCCACTAGGTCCTACCAGGTATGAAATCATTTATTTTCTATAGGTTTATTTCGGTGCTTGTTTTATCTTATTACTTTTTTATGTGGGATAGGGGTTTTGGATGAATTATTGAACTATATGTAATGCCTTTATATTTCAGCGCCAAGTTGATTGACATTTACCGCAACCGGCATAACATAAGTTCATCAGGCGGACTGAGCGATCCAGCTGTTGCAATGGGCATATCAGACCTTGTATATGAGTCCAAGGAGGAAGCACGTAAAGAATCTCCAAAAACTGGCAACCTGATAGACCCTGATCTTGCCATGGCTTGGGCTGCCGGTCTTGATGATGAAATGTGGTCTGGTAATTCAGCGGGCGTTGACAAAGTATGGTTACATGCATATAGACTTATCATTTGCAATGATTTTTTAAAATAAAATCTGGAATTACTAATATTTTATCTTTTAATTTCCCGCCTAAAATAGGTGAATGAATTTCTTGCTGGGGCTGGAACTGATGCACCAGATGTTGATGAAGAGGAAGAAAATATAACATATCGGCCCTCGGTGACCTATGAAGATATGTGGGCAAAGACCATCCTTGAGGCTGACGAACCTGATGTAATATCATCCTTTGCTCCATTTTTATAATTTATCTTAGTAGAAGATGCCAGGCCTATTTGTATGCTGGATTTGATGGTTACATTATTAGACGAGCTGTTGACTCTTACTATCTCGAAAAAAAAAAGTGGAGAAAGGTGATATTTAGTATCACTGAAAAAAAGAAGAAGATCTGTTGACCAACTTATAAGTTCCAGCAACAATACAGAACTTATGAACCTGCAATCTCATTCCTGAAGTGGATATCCTACCAAAGATACCCGATATTTATGAATATGCAATAGTTGGTTCCTTAATTATGGTATATGGTATGCTGCAGGATGATGATGGCAGATCGTCAGGGGGCTCGTCTCCAGAGTCAACGGGATCAGTGGAGACCTCCATCTCTTCTCACTTCGGAGGCATGAACTATCCTTCACTCTTCAGCTCTCGCCCATCTGGCTTTGGTGTCTCCCAGCAATCGGTTAGATACCTACTTCACTCTCATTATTGCTACGAACTACTATGAATTTTTTGTAAATTTTAATCAATGCAAATTAATGGTGTTGGATTGCTCGTAGAATGTTTTGATGGTGGATATCCTGGAATCAATTGATAATTAATGTTCTACTGCATTTTAGGATCAAAGGTTGTCAGGTTCTGGAAGCAGATTTGGGAGCATGGACAGCCCCATTTCACCGGTACTTGAACGCACTGTTCTCTCTTAAATTGATGGTTTACATTGATCGATCCATAGTAACTGATTATCATTTGTACTTTTCAGGCAAGGGAAGAACCACCATCTTATTTACAGAGGTACGAGTCATTTGACAACCCAATGGCTGGTCGTGGGGCCCAGACCTCTGGATCTCATGACGATGATGACAGGAGCTCTTCAAACCCACAATTTGGGAGGGCATTGTACGACTTCACAGCTGGTGGCGATGATGAGGTTCCATCTAAATGATCCAACTGAAAAGTTAAGGGCTTTAGTGTATGGATATCCATCTGTTGACATAATTGCTATTGGTTTGCAGCTGAGCTTGGTAGCCGGAGAGGACGTTGATATTGATTATGAGGTTGATGGGTGGTACTATGTAAGTTGACAATGTTGTGTGATTTATATTTATCAAACCTTTTGTTACATAATTTTTTGTTATTTAGTGCTAATCACAATTCGGTGCTGAGAATGATAATTTTATGAGCAGGTTAAGAAGAAGCGTCCTGGAAGAGATGGGAAAAAGGCTGGGCTTGTTCCTGTTCTGTACGTCAGTTCAGGATGAAATATATAAATGGCAGATCAAACCGTTAATTATGAGATGGCAGAGGCAGTTTCACAATGCGATATCTCTATATTTCCTTCTTGTTTCTTGGCTTGTTTATTGGGTGACGTGTCCAAGAGCACCATTCTTTCTATTTTTTCTGTATATCGAGACAGTATATCAAATTTCGAGATTTGTTTTTGGTGCAGCTACCTTAGATGAAGGACATGATTTTTTTACTTTGTGATTTGGTGATGTGCATTTTTGGATCGTTTGATGTAGTTGTGTAAAAATTGTTTGGTAGTATATAGTACGTTTGTGTATATTTTGGTGAGGCTTCTTGAGGCTGCAGCAGGGACCTTGTAGTTATTGAGTCTTTGATGTATTGAATAGTTGTATCACGGTCTTCTGGATTTACGTCACGACTGCAATTTAGGAGTAGAACTAGGGTGTTCTTTGGTGAGCTTAACTCCAAAACCTACTAAATATGTTTCAATTGACGAATTTGAATTGTTGAAATCTGCTTACTTTATGAGTGATGAGTCTACATGTGAAAATTTTAAACATTCAAATTAATTTAGTATAAAGTCAAGCGGTCAAAAAATGTTCAAAAATTAAATACACAGATTAATTTATTAATTTTCTAATTTTGATCGATTGACTTTATACTAAACTAATTTGAATGTTTAAAAATTTCATATATAGATGTATCACATGTAAGATAGACGGATTTTAATAGTTCAGATTTGTCATTCAAAATTAATTTGATGAATTTTGAAGTTAAACTCACCAAACATTTTGATGAGCTTAAGAACACTCTTGTTCTACTTGCAATTTAGAATACCCTCTTCTTTTCCTGTTTTGCTAAACTAATTTCTTTTAATGGAGCATGCAAGCCCATTTCATTACTGAAATGTTAAATACAACCAAACGTCCATATATCTCAACTAGCAACTGATCTATATAAAAAAAATATAATATTTTATCTCATATGCGCAAAAAATCATTTTTCATGTTTTCTTTTCGTGGATCAATATTCAAAATCGTGTTTGATTCTGTTAAATGGAGACTAAAAAGGGCAAAACTAAAACTAGAAAAAGAAACAAGGAAAAAAAATAAAAGAAGAGCCGATTTTTTTATTTATCAAAAAAAATATATATATATTGCAAAAGGGGATCGTTCTTTGGAAAATCGAAATCTAGGAAAAATGAAATGGTTTATTCTGTCTAGCTACAATGTCTGGACAGGATAAATCATCCCATCCCGTTAGTCTTGACTCCAATTAGCGATTTAATTTAAAAAAAAAATTTAGACGGGATAGATTATCCCATCCACAATTGTAGCATTTTTAATTTTTTTTTTCATTCTCTTTGATGAAACCAAAAAAAAATGCTACAGTACTGGACGGAACAATCTATCCCGTCCAAGAAAGATTAACAAAGCAATAATCTGGACAAGATGGTTTTTTCTAGATTTCGATTTTTCAGTAGAATGATATTCTTTCCCGATATTTATTTTATTTTATTTTCGATTAATTAAAAAATCAGAAAGAAGAGACGCCGTTTCGTAGTTGGTTTATCTTGTCTAGCTACAGTGTCTGGACGGGATAAATCATCCCATCCCGTTAGTCTTGACTCTAATTAACGATTTAGTTTTAAAAAAATATTTTGGACGTGATAGATTATCTCGTCCACCACTGTAGCATTTTTATATTTTTTTTTTCATTCTCTTAGATGAACCAAAAAAAAAAAATACTATAGTGTTGGACGGGACAATCTATCTCATCCAAGATTTTTTTTTTCTTTTTTGCTTAGCGAGATTAACAGAGCACTAATCTTGATAGGATGGTTTATTCAGTCCAGAGGAATAAATCATTTTTTTTTTTTAGATTTTGATTTTTTTAGTAGAACGATATCCTTTCCTGTTTTTTTATTTTATTTTCGATTAATGAAAAATCGGAAAGAAAGAGACGCCGTTCCGCAGGAATTCGTATCCTCTGAGATATCTCAAACTTTGCGTGACTTTATGGAAAATCCAAACCGTTTAGTTGCGTTATACACGAATCTCAAAGCACATATAATACGGGCCCCCACATCACCCCCGAATAGGCACCAGACACGTTGGTCACGCGAAAGTTGAGATATCTCAGAGGATACGCACTCGTTCCGCAGTTGGGCTTTGAAAAGGAG
Source organism: Carex pumila (assembly GCA_033356055.1). Taxonomy (NCBI): domain Eukaryota; kingdom Viridiplantae; phylum Streptophyta; class Magnoliopsida; order Poales; family Cyperaceae; genus Carex; species Carex pumila. The sequence goes on from JARJHM010000424.1 coordinate 18,315, forward strand.
AGCCTACCAGTCATAAATAAACTCAGTCCACACAACACAAATTCACACGTCACTTATTTTGACTCGACCTCCAAAAATCATAACTAATGAAAACCAATCAATCACACAGAACGCATAATGCCCCATCCTTTACCTTCTAATATTCCCTTCTATCTCTTTTCGGACTTTCCCCTTTCTTAAGAAAACCACAGGAATCAAGATCTCCGATTGACAACTTGGATGGAATTTCGCAACTTAGACGAATTCTGGGGGTTTTACATGGGGCAACACTCGAAATCGTCGACCCAGCGGTGGCACTTCGCCGGAACCCTGTGTGCACTCCTGTGCTTCTTGTTTGCTGCTTTGACGGGGCGGCTATGGCTGATGATGTTCTGCCCCTTGTTTGGATATGGGATGGCGTGGTACAGCCACTTATTTGTGGAGCTCAACACCCCCGCCACCTTCGGCCACCCGCTCTGGTCTCTGTTTTGTGATTTCAAGATGTTTGGCTTGATGCTCACAGGTCGCTTGGATCGAGAGATCAAGCGTCTCGGCAAGAGGCCGCTTACTAATTAGATTTTACCTTAGTTTTTTTTTTTTTTTCTGTTATGCTTGTTCTCTGTGAAGATACTTGTATTATATAAACTCAATGTATATATGTATATTATAATTGGGGATAAATAGAGTTGATTGTTCTTCCCATCTTGTTCCTATTGTTTTTTGTGGAGAGAATTTGATGAATTCGACATGAGAGTATGTTCAATGAAATTGTCCAATTGCATATCAGACTGAATTTGATCCGTCTGATTGATTATATTGCATATCCGTCTGATTGATTTCATTGAAATCAAGGACTGTGCATGTAGGCAATTAGCATGTACCAACTGATAGCAAAACCTTGCATTAATCCTACATCAAAACAAACACAAGCAGCGGTGAAAAAGTTGGTTGCTCGAAAAAAGCTTGCACATTCGAGCTGAAAATGAACTGGCTTGTTCCAACTTAATACATCATCTGACGAATTTGAACTTGGCTTGTTCCGACTCTGTCAGTTAACGAGCTGATCTGGATTCATTATATTTTGATTTGGTATTTAACATTGCAGAAATTGTGAGAAGTGAAAACCAAGTTACTAGAGAGCTAATTCGGCTCAGCTCGGAGAGCCAAGAGCCAACATTTTCGAACTCTGCCTCACTTAATGCGGCTCGACTCTTACAAGTTACAACCCTAAACACACGGTTTCAGAGTGATAAAGACCGAGCTACAAAACAGTAAAAATTCCATCATAAGTCATAACTGAAAACAGCACTTGTACTTGAAATATCAAATTTTGCGTGACCCACGTGTCCGGTGCCTATTCGGGGTGACGTAGGGGGCCAGTATTATTTGAACTTTGAGATTCGCGCCGAACGTATTGCAACTGTTAAGATTTTTCAAAAAGTCATGCAAAATATGAGATATCTCGGAGATGCGGATTCAACCGCCTCGGCCTTTTCCAAACCCAAGAACTGAGCCCACCTCTTCTTCCAAAACTTCTTAGGTATGTTTGACTGCAAAAGAAAAATAGTTAGAATAGTTATTTTGCCATTTGTCTTATTAGAATAGTAAAATTTAACTTTTTATAAAAGAATATGCTATTCTAATAAGACAAAATAGTTGAGTTCATTATTCTAGCTATTTAACTCCATTTAAACAAAGAACAAGTTATTTCGAGTAACCTTGTTCTGAGAATAGTCTATTCTTACTCCAACCAAACATACCCTAAGGGCTCGTTCGGTAAACAATTGGAATAGAGAAATAGTTACGAAAAGTGGGATTTGGAATAAGCTTCAATTCTTCATTGTTTCGGTCGTGTTCGGTTAATAGTAGAAGAGTGAAATAGTGAAAGAATATTGGTAAACGAGTTAAATCTATCTCTTGAGAAAAGTTAATTCCTCTATTCCATTCTTCCCATGGAATAGGAAATTAGCTCATAGAGGAATAGAGGAGGGACCAAAATGCAAAAAACAAGAATTTGACTGCAAAAGTTCAAACTCAATACCACTATTCTTAATTTCCTAATTCCACTCGCTTCTTCTCTTGTTCAGCGGAAATAGAATATCTTTTTCACTCTATTTCTCTATTCCACTCTTGCCAAACGGACCCTTGGTAATTAAGACTCTTTTTTTGAAACCAGAATAAAGCTCTGTACTGATAATATTTGCACCAAAACTTTAGATTGATTTTTTTTACAAGGACACTAAAAAGACATCCTTTTTTTTTTCCTCTATTTAACCCATAACACAAGACCTCAATGAAGATAACAAAATTCGAGATAGGAAGGGTGTTTGTTGAATCCGGTTTATTTGGTTTTCAATCGAACCGATAAATTTTAGATAAAATGGTTCGGTTTTTTTTTTCCAAACAAGATAGAACTATGGAAGTAGAGAGAATCTTTTGAGTTAATGTATTGTAGAGGACGGGCGCAGCAAGGAATTCGTATACTCTACATTAACTTAAAAAATAATCTTTTGAGTTAGTGTATATGGACCGTTCGATTGTTTTTAAGATTCATGCAAACTTTGTCCGCACTAATATTAAAGAGTCCCAGAGCAATAAGTTGTGGCTAAATTATAGGGGTGTAAACGGAGCCAGATTATTCGACGGATATCTGCTTCAAATCCGTTAATAATCCAAATCCGAATCAAACGGATCTGGATAATTTTGGAAATGCTCCAATCTTATTAATATTATTTGAAATCCGCAATTTCTCCACTATCTATTGAAGTAGATTGGTTATATACCGATAGTTATGTGTTTCAATGCGAATTGTGAAACTAAATTTGACGACATATCCGGAAAAACTTGATTTTCTTTTTAAGTTATCCGCTTCACAACTGTCTCCCACAATGTTAGCGCCTATGAATGTGAGGCGCGACCATAAGCCAAGCCACAGCTATGAACCGCGCATACATCAGCGCAAATGTGAATTTTTATTACGCGAGGTATAATTCGAACTTGGGATCTCCTAGCGCCACGGCAAAACCTTTAACCACTCCAACAACATTTTGTTTGTGTTATATTGTAGTAACTATAGTATTTAATCTATTTTGAATGTTAATCCTTTAATTTTTTATAACTTCATTCAATAAATTAGAATTTTTATAATTATTTAAATATAATATATAAATTAATAAAAAAATTTATGATTATTTCTATGTCTAATAATTAGTATTTTGTATCTTAAAAGTTCATATATCTTAATTAACCAATCATTATTTGTTTTATATCCGTATTCGAATTCGTATCAGTGGACTATCCGTTCCGTATTTGTTTTAAAACAAATTTTATTTTGAATTTTAATATTTATTTACTATCCATATTCGTATTCGTATCCGCTCATTATCCAATGGATACGGATATGGTATTAGCGTTATCCGCTCTGTTTTCACCCCTACTAAATTAGCTTTAAAATAAGGCAGGCGAGATATATCATCATCAACTTAAAAATACTCTTTTGAGTTAGGGATAATTTTCAGTGTACCCATGGAAACTTTCAAAATAGCCAATATCCACATTAAAACATTGAAATTTCTTATTTCTCCATTCTAACTCGAAACTCTTTCTTATTTTCCCATGCATTGATTAAATTTGATAATTTAAGCTGAATTTATAATTTTATTTCATTTTAAAGATTAAATGTCTATTTTGCCCCTCTTCTCTTTCTCCTTCACCCCATTTTTTGTAGAGCTTCTCTCAGTTAGAAATGGTGATTTGGAAGAGAAAAATGGAGAGAGCTTCAATATTAGAGGCGGTCAAAAAATCATCAATATATACTTTGATTTTCTTCAAAAATAAATAATCAATACTTTATTGCTTATTTAAAAAAAAAATCAATACTTTGGCTCTTTTTTCTTTGCTATTTTTTAAGTGTATAACTGGTCTCAATTTGGTTTTTTCTCGGTACTATACTAAACGACTCATATATTGTGTACTTCATACCAGTCAAAAGATATCTCTTCAAGCTTAATTGGGTTCAAGTTAAAATTTAACCCAATTTCGATAATTTCAAAATATGCCCATTGGAGATGGTGATGTCCCAATGACAAAGGAAATCTTTCAAATAACATGTACATAGAAGTCAAAGGCTATGCAAAAGGCAAAATCATTTCCGATGGTGAGAACATAAGTTGTAGGTGGAGAAGGTGGTCTGTATGCATCCAACCATACTAGAATTCTCAGTAGTAGCACGTGCAAACGAGTGGTGGAGTGAGTCATCCATTTTTCAATAACATTCAAAACTCTTTCTATTTTTCTCTTTCAATTCACTATTTGTAGCTAAGAGAAGCTCTATAAAAAATGGAATGAAGGAGAAAGGAGAAGAGGGGGGCAAAATAGGTATTTAAATTTTAAAATAAAATAAAATTATAAATTTAGCTTAAATTATCAAGTTTAATCGACATATGGAGAGATAAGAAATAATTTTAAGTTAGAATGGGAAAATAAGATATTTCTATGTTTTGATGAGAATATTGGCTGTTTTGAAAATTTTGATTGATTGGTACACTAGAAATTTTCCCTTTTTGAGTTAATGCAGACGATGCGGGCTCCGCAGCGAGTCGGTCCTGAACTCCTGATCAATCACCCGACTCAAGTCGTCTCTAGATTTGCGTTTTCTCTTCCTCTCGTGCCCCCACACCCTCCCTCCTCTCTCTCTCTCTCTCTCTCTCCCCCTCTCCATTTCCTGCCTCTCTTCTCCAATCGATCCACCGGCTCTCCTGACGAAACCCTAACCCTAGCTAGGGTTTCTCCCTCTCTACATGCAGTTTTGGTTCCTGCCCTCCCCACCTCTAACGATCCATGGCTCACCCAGCCAAGTTCGTACCTGTTAACCTAAACAGATCGTACGGCCGAAACTCCTCCGTCTCCACCGGCGGTGGTAATACCTCCACCGCCGGTGGGCCCCATGCCCCTCGATATGGTCGCCATGCCAGCAATTCAGGTGGTGGTGGAGGCATGGTCGTTCTCTCCCGACCTAAAGCTGCGCCCAAGCTCTCTGTACCGCCCCCCTTGAATCTACCTTCTCTTAGGAAGGAACATGAGAGGTTTGACTCGAATAATTCGAACTCGATTCCTGGTCGGCAGGGTCCGGGGCACGGACCCGGTTCCTCCACTATGGGATGGACCAAGCCTGCTGTCCTCAAGGATTCTCCAGTTCCTGATCCAGGTAACGGTTCTCGGCCAGGGGGGCCCAGTCTGCCTGCATCCACATCACAAGGTGTTATTGAGAAAGCTGTTATCTTGAAGGGAGAAGATTTCCCAACTCTACGAGCTGCCACCTACACGCCTCCTTCCAAACAACGAGACGGTTCAAATCGGATTGAGAAGAAGAAGGTTACTGGTGAAGAAGGGTTGGAGAGGAGGCCTCTGTCTCCCGTGTTAATGGATATGCGGCCACAAATGAGGCCTCCACGCAGTGGTCCAGGCAAATCGTCAGATACAGGGGAGGGTGCTGGTTTGGAGAAACAGAGGAAGGCAGACGAGCCTTTATCAGGTCTGCCGTGGGTAGGCTATAAGTCTGATTGGGAAGAAGACGAACGTAAAATAGGTCTCAGTCTACCTGAAAGAGACCTCAGTGGAAATGCAAAACATGAAGCAGTTCATGATACCAGTGTCCGTGGTGTGGAAGCAGGCGCATCAAAGGAGGTTTACAGAGGTGATCCTTTTGGGAAATATTCTGCCTATGCTAATAAAGATAACCGGGACAATATCTGGAGATCGCCTGCAGTGAATCCGAGAGGGGATCGATACGGGGCCCATGAGTCAGACAGAAACAATGACACCAGGCCATACAGTGCTGGGAGAGGAAATAACACTCAGTCCATGTACAGTGGAAACCGGGATTGGCATTCGAAGCGGGACACAGTGACTCAGACATACAATCATATGGGTGCTGAAGAACATTCAACTGGTTGGCACAGAGGAAATATATATCAGAACAATTCTGGTCCGAAGCCATATGTTTCTCCCCTCAACAGTAGTAAGGGTCTTAGGGCTAGTGATGTATTAGATCATAGGAGAGAGAAACACACAACCTTGGGCCCAGCCAAACCAGTTTCATACTTGGAGGATCTTGATGACATTGGAGAGGTCAATGTAAAGGTACTGAAAAAGAAAAAGGACATGCAAAAGCCTACTGAATTTCATGATCCAGTTAGGGAATCATTTGAGGCCGAGCTAGACCAGATTCTGCGATTGCAAGAGAGGGAGAGGCAACGGGCCATGGAGGAGCGTGCCCGTGCTCTAGAGATGGCCCACAGGGAGGAGGAGGAGCGAGAGAGGATAGTGAGGGAGGAGCGAGAGAGGCTTGCAAGGGAAGAGGAAGAGGCGAGGAGGGCTGCATGGCTGGCTGAGCAGGAGAAGCTTGAGGCTGCCAGACGGGCTGAGGAGCAGAGGGTTGCTAGAGAGGAAGAGAGAAGGCGAATTATGTTAGAAGAAGAGAGGAGAAAGGAGGCTGCAAGGCAGAAATTGTTAGAATTAGAGGCGAGAATCGCAAGGCGTCGAGCGGAGGCCCATGCACATGGAGAAAACAAAGATAGCACTACTGTTCAATTGGAGCCTAAAGATGTGCCAGTTGCTGGTGCGAGCTTTGGTGATAGAGAGGACGGTGATAGGCCAGCTGAGCGTCTGGACACTGGCTCTTCAGATTCTTCCTCTATAAATAGGTATTTTGATACCAGCATCAGTTCTGGTACTGCATCTAGGTGGTCTAATACGAGGGATGTTGTCAGCAACGATAACTCTTCCTTATTGGACAGGGGAGAGAGCCATCCGTATACTGGGACTCGTAATACTTTCCAAGACCAGGAGTATCCATACCGAAGTCCTGGTATGGGTCCTGCTCCAGCACGGCGAGATGTCTTCGGACCAGGACCTGTCAGGAGGAGCTATGGTAGGAAAGACCAACAACCCTATGATAGCATGAGGATGCAGAGATGGGAGAACAATCCTGGTTTCAACAGGCCTCAGCCGGATTTTGAATCCGATTATCTGGAAGGAGATCGGTTTGGGGATGCAGGGTGGGCTTCACCTAGCAATTCTGCAGGGAGTCCACATGCACAATATGATACAAGCGGAAGCTTTTCTGCGTTCACGAGATACCGGTACGGCTCACGCCAGCCACATGTGCTCCCACCTCCTGCTGTCAACTCTATGTACAGGGGCCCAATTACTGAGAGAACAGGTCCCAGTTCCTCATCATCAATAATTGGCAGGGATGATGTGCATTCAATGGGGACAAGTTATGCGGATGCGTATCAGGAGGCTTCTCAATCACACATAACTGAACCATCATTTGTTGAAAGAGATGCGCCTCTTGTTGCTAGTACAACTACCCACATGGTGCAATCAGAAGATAAGGATAGTGCAAGGTGCGGCTCACAATCTTCACTTTCTGTTTCCAGTCCCCCCGTGTCACCTCCGCATGTTTCACATGATGAGATGGATGTGAGTGGAGACTTGCCGGCTCCACCAACTTCCGCTGAGACACCACAATCATACAACGAGAATGGCGAGATAGACAGAGCATCAGACTTGTCAAATGCAATCACCGATGTAGAGGATGAAGAGTGGGGCCCAGAGGAGAATGCTGATGTGATGAACCATCCAGTTGAGTATGAAGGGGAGGAAGAGGAAGGGGATGTGGTGGGAGTGATTGAAGGGGCTGATGCAAACCATGACTTGCAGCAGGATTTTGGGGGTGTAGCTGGGGAGGCAGAGCAAATCATTCTTGGTTTTGACGAGGGTGTGCAGGTGCAGATCCCCTGCAACAACAGTGAATTTGAAAGCCAAAAGGTGGCTGAAATGCACTCAGGCCCCAGTGCTGCTGTGAAGGATCCTATTAATGTACTCATTGAGGAAAGAACAATCCTTGGGGAAACAGAGAAGGCAGTACGTAATTTGTCTCTTGATCAACCGATAAAATCGATCAGTTCCCCACTCATGCCTTCTCAGGATAAATTGGTGAAAGTGTCAGGATTGCCCACTCCAATTGTGCCCCCTGTAAAACCTATCATGCCTCCATCATCTAGCCAAGCCGTGTCTTCTCAGGCCGAGGTGCCTCTTAATCTTCAATTTGGTTTGTTTTCTGGACCTTCCCTTATACCGACTCCTATACCAGCCATTCAAATTGGATCGATACAAATGCCAATCCATTTGCATACACAGATGTCGCCATCTATGCCTCAAATGCACTCTTCATCCGCTCCTCTTTTCCAATTTGGTCAGTTGCGGTATGCATCTTCAGTTGTGTCCCAAGGCATCACCCCGGTACCTACTCAAGCTATTCAATCATTTGTCCAGCCTGCTGGACCCTCTAATTCTTATACGGTTAATCAGAATCAAACTTCCAGTAATTCAACTTTGCAGACAAACCCAGGAACTTCAGTAAATTTATCCCAAAAGAACATAATACAAGCTTCTCAGTCAAATGTACCTACAATAAAAAGCCGAGGCAAAGAATCTGAGGAACTGAAAGGAAGGACCTCACTAACATCTGGTAACAAGGAAGTCCAGGTTCAGTTACAATCCAGCAGTAATGCAATGAGGGGTTCTAATGGCTCAGAAGGACCTGTCATTGGGTCGAATGGTGCACGAGGAAGGAGATATGGATCTAATAATAATAATTATAATAGTAATCCTAGAGAATCCAATCGATTTACACCTTCTGGTTCGGAGATCTCCCGTAAGGACTTAAGAGGTGGTTATCGGCGGGCCCGCAGGAATGTCAAAAGAGCTGAATTTAGGGTTAGGGATAACAGTGAGAGGAGAGAGAAGCCAGTTGGTGAGTTGTCTAATCAAGAGAGGACTTATGAGAGAAATGGGGAGAATGTTAGTGGTGCAAAGGATAAACCCCGACCTAAGGATGACGTCCTAGGAAGCGGAGTTGTTAGAGTTTTTGAGCAGCCTGGAATTGAGGTGCCAACTGATGCTGATGGATTTATTGAAGTGAGATCAAAGAAGCAGATGCTGAATGATAGAAGAGAAAAAAGGGAGCGAGAAAAGGAGAAAGAAATTAGGCCCAAGCTAAGAATGCAGAAGGTATGCCTTTATTATTTCATGCTATTTGAGACTGGATTGAGCTGCTACAGGACCTGCTGGCATGGTAATGGTAAAAATCTAGTATTCCTTTTCCTCCCATGCATTTTGCCATAACTGAATGTTGAATGACTGTCCTTTTTATACAAGACCAGAGTACTAGAAAAATAAGATTTAAATAGTCCAAACTTATTCGAAACATGTATATACTCTTACCAGCTAGCATCTTTTGTTTTTACACCCCCCCCATTCTTATTTGTTTGTTCTTCCTGTACATGTTAGGTGTCTCGTAAGCAGAACCCTGGACCAGTAGTTCGTTCTGTCGGGTCCAATTATAACAGAACAACCAAAGAGGTCATTGAATCCACAGGGAGGAACCTTTCAAAAGTGCAGCCTTCTGTTCAATTGAATGGGAGTTCGACATTGAAATCTCTACCACCAATGGGCATTCCAGCCCAGAAGCTTCCTGAACCTGATGCTGCCTCAAGCTCCTTGAAGTATGTGTTGTACCTCATTTTAACATATATATGGAGTTTTCAATAAGTACTTGTGCGAACACACATAAGATTTCCTCTGTTTTCACATTTCGCTATTTGAACAAAAGGATCTTTCTTTATGACAGCAAATATTTATTATTGTGTCCAACATTTTAGTGAAGTAACAATTGCCCTTAATTCTGGTAAATCAGCCCCACCAATTTTGGGTCCTGTTCCAGTGGTCCTCATTATATGGATCTTTATGTCACTATTGACTTGATAAAAATACATCTTGGATCTTTTTAATAGAGGAATGACCTATACATGTACATCTTTCTTTCTTTTTTTGATAAAAGCTATAAGATCAGATACCTGAAAATTTGATATAAAATTACAGGTACCAGAGAGTTGTAGTTTTATATAGAATTTTCAGAATACCTGACATGACAAAGGTATTCTTTGCATACCAGAATAGTTTTCCAATCTAGGTTCTAAGCCGATACCCTATTAATGTCAAACTGTGTAAATAGAGGGCTTTCTACTAACTGCACTGTTGACGGGCTATTGCAAATTTCTCAATCCTTCTTTGTGGTCTGAATTAAAACCGCTTCCAGGACTAGCCAGCCTACGAAGATTGAGACAGGGCTATCATTTGAAGGAACAACTGTGGCTGATAAGCCTCTGGATTTAGGTTCTTGGGAAAGTTCACATACAAATCAGCAGGTTAAGAGTTTTTGTATGTCTATCTGTTTCATGTTACGCAATTAAAGCTAATCACCCTAAGAGTTTTGTTTTTGGATATTCATACTTGTTGATTTGGATGATTTAATATTTAAGTGTATTTAAAAGCATAATGATTGCACACATTATTCCTGTTGGTTTGGTCCAGTATGGGTTTATTTCAGCCACAGTGGGATAATGATTAGAAAGTAACCCTAGATCATATTTTTGCATTGAAACTGGAGAATCTTGTTCTTGCTGAAGTTTGTTAAACCATTTCAGGTTATGCCCTTGACCCAATCACAGCTGGAGGAAGCAATGAAGCCAGTACAGTTTGAGCAGCAATCGGCCGCCATGACCTTCTCTTTGGAGCCCAGCAAACCCATAATTTCAGCTCAGCAGAAACCTAGCCCTATCAATTCCTTTCTCGCAGGAGAGAAAATTCAATTTGGTTAGTAAAATCGGTTCATGTTATGTTACCTTGACAAGTCCCAATTCTTTTGTGAACTTCATTTAAAACACACAGAGCAAGTAAACTTGAATTTGACACCAGTAAGCCCTTAGATTGTTCGGGTAGAAGATGTGAGCAGCACCTAACCTCCTAGAATTGTTTCATACTGAGGCCACTGTACTGTTTTAGTCATCCCTTATATATATTGGTTGGCATACCTGATGTTGAGCTACTGCAACTTCTTTTTGTCTGTTCTATTTTTTCATTAGTAAATGGTGTCAGCTTCTTACTTAACATCGCGTTCGACTTGTTGCTTCTGCTGATTTGTTTGTATGTTATAATTTTTATTGTTTGAAAAACCTAGGAGGGGTAACTTCATCTCCGATGATTCCAGTCAGCCGAACAGCAGCACCCAATGGGCTAGGTGCTCCGGGTTCGTCTAGGCCTGCCCCACCAAGTAAGACAGAGTTGCCACCAATGCATTTGTACGACAAAGGAAAGGCAACATCAGAAGAGCCTGTGGTTGTGAGTTTGGAAGAAGAGGCTGAGGATGAAGCTGAAGCTGCTGCTTCGGCTGTTGCAGTTGCAGCCATTAGCAATGATGAGGTGACTGTTGGCACAGTTGTTGATGCTACTATGCCTGCAGAGCAGAAGAATGTTTGCAGTGCTGATACCCCTGGGTTGACTCCAGGTCAGGATTCTTAAGCTCTGGGGTTACCATGGCTGATGACAATACATTTTATTTCCAAGTATGTATTGGTGGACCCAGCCCTCTACCATGTATCCTAGCTGAATTTTAGAGCTTTTTTCCCTTTTCTCTAATTTTGCCTAGGCCATTTGGTCTAAAAATAAAAAATAAAAAACTAAAGAAGAAAACATCAACATTATGACTGTGAAATAGGCTTGGTGTATGTTCACACTTGGTGCCAGGTAGTATTTTATCTTGCACTTGCACCAAGTGGAGTCATAAATGGTTTTTCTTGTTTCAGTCTCTTCAGGATAAAGGCATGACCGAAATGAAAGAATCAGATAGTGGCTTTTTTGTCCACCTTTTTTTGGGTGCATATGCGATGCTTTGATGTTCATTTTAATTAATCAGAAGCATATTACTGGACAACTAAGCTTTGCTAACAAGTCTAAAACATTTTGATAGGTGAGACAACTGGCCAGGATGCATCCAGTCAATCAACAGGAACTGAAGAATCCTCCTCTTTAACAGTGGCCCTCCCAGCCGACCTCTCCGTTGATACTCCATCACTCACCATGTGGCCCCCGTTACCTAGTCCTCAATCTACCGGTCCAAATGCAATGGTCTCTCAATTTCCCGGTGCACAACCATCCCACTTCTCTTGTTTTGAGATGAACCCAATGCTTGGTGGGTCCCATCATATCTTTGCCTTTGGGCCTCATGATGAGTCTGCTGCACAGAACCATGCACAGAGGACTGCTGCAGGGGGACAGCTGGGAACCTGGTCTGGGCCCCACCCATCAGGTGTTGACTCGTACTACCGTCCTCCTGCTGGGTATGGTGGTCCGTTCATTGGCCCAGGAGGGATTCAGGCCCCACCACACATGGTGGTATACAACCACTTCACGCCAGTTGGGCAGTTTGGTCAGGTTGGGCTGAGTTTTGTGGGACCTGCTGCATACATTCCAACAGATAAGCACCCAGAATGGAAGCAGTTGCCCCACACCCATTCAGTTGCTCCTGTTGGACAAGGTGATGTCAACTGCCAGAACTTGGGGCCAGGGGCTGGTGTCTCTCAGGGCATGCCGGTCCCTGGACAGGGTCAGATTCAGCATTTAAGGCCCACCTCACCTCTCATGCAGCTGCCTATGTTCGATATTTCTCCCTTTCAGGTTGGTAGATCATACTTGATCAAAGAAACAGGGAAAATCTGCCTGCCAAAATTAAACTGTTATGTAAACATTTTTTATTCCGATTAAATAAAAATATTCTGTTAAATATATTATATGACTGTAAATGTAAATCATATGTTGATGCAGCCAACAGGGGACATGCCAATGCAAGCATGCTGGCCTCACATGCCACCAGGACCGCCTCCCCTGCACTCTGGACCACACTCAGTGCCACCACTTCAGCAACACCAAATGGATTTCCAATTAGAGCACAACCGCCAAAATCAACCTGCCAACAATGGGTCCCACTTCCATGAAACCCCAGCCATTGTACATTCTGATAACCGCCGGGCCCCACAATTCCCTGATGAACTCAGTCTGGTGGAACGTTCTGTATCAGCCACTAGTACCGTTAGTGCTCAGCCTATATTGCCTTCTCGACTAAGTCATGATGAAAATAGCTCTGCAAAGCCCATTATGAAACCGACACCTACAACTTCCGTGGTTAGTTCAAGTGAGAAAAGTACTGCTGCTGGTAACACAGCTACCACGGTTAAGGGGCAGCATGCGACAGTGATTGATAGAAGAGGGAAGAATGAATGGCACCGAAGGGGTGGATACAACCATGGGAGGAAGCAGGGTTCTGGTCAGGACAAGAGTTTTGGTACAGGTACTGGAAGAATGAAGCAAATATATGTTGCCAAGTCAAGCTTTACAAGCAGCATGCCAACCCCAACCCCAACAGCAACAACAAACAGCTAGATGAGAAAATAATGTATCTATGGATCTTGCTTAATTTTATTTTGGATGGGTTATGGTGCGGTGCTAATAAACTATAAGATCTCGACTTGGGTGACTGGCTTGTTCAACTTGAGTGTTGTATGTAGGGTTTCGTTTTTAGTTGTTTTGGGGTTTTCAAAAGAGTAGAATAGAGGGGCTTTAAAATTTGTGTTGTTTGTATTACCTACTTTGCTCCACCCCTGATTCGTGCACCACGGGGAACATGACGGTGCACCTAGGTGGGATTTGTTGTTGTGTTTTCTTTTTGACACTTACAGTGCTATATATTAAGCAGATTCTCGTGCTATCAGTTATAGTACAAATTCAGAAGCCAGAATTGATTTGGGAAGATCTAAAACATGATTTGGTATAATATGGATATAATTTGTGATTATTTTGCCTTTTCTGTAATGTAAATAATATGTGAAAGTGTGCGAAAATTTTCAATTTTGTTTAATTGTTCGGAATTTACTTCTAAAATTTGTCAAGTCTTTGGGGAGGAGCTGAAGAAGTGATATACTCTGGAAGTTAACAAAATAGTTCCGTCAATTTAACACATCTTTAATGGCACAAATTCTGTAATTAAGTTAGTTTCTCTAGCGCTAGTACCAGTTTATTGAATTAAGTTCTAATAAATAAATGTTCTCTAGTGAACTCGATAGTAAAATGTTTGTCCTAATTTTGATTAAATTATTATCGTTGATGTTCTTCGCAAATTTCAGAGGTTTGAAAATCAGTGGAGCATTCTGTACTTGATACTTGTCACTTAATGGGGCCATATGTAGAATAAAGACATAATTATATATCACACTTGCTAACTTCCAATATAATTCAACTCTAAAATTGCAATGTCTTTGCTAAATCGGTAATTGCAGTGGCTATCTTTTATTTCAAAAATAGCCACCCAAGTAGAGTTGTCTGCTTTCATTTATTTTCCGAAGTTAACAACATACATCATCAGTTTTCAGCTATAAGTACTTCAAAAAGGAAAAAAGAAAACCTATTAAAAGTAAACTATTCTAAACATTTCTGATGTATAGGACACTATGAACTTCTAAAGTAAACTACTAGAAAGAATTTTCTGTTTCGGCCTCTGTTTTGGGGTCCGAAATAGTGTTTCGGGCTATCTATCAAGAACATCAGTTTCGGTCTCACTCAGTTTTAGACCGAAACTGTTTTGTTTCAGTAGTTTTGGACTGAAGCAGTCTGTTTCAGTCAATTTCAGCCATCTGTTTTGGGCTGAAACTGGTTGTTTTGGACATGTTAAATAATGGACCAAGACCAAAAAGCACCAAAAATCCAGTTTTCTGTCACATTCGTAACTTGAAACCTTTACATCTTAGTTGAGATTAAAACACTTTACCGCTACACCACTCTTGTTTTGTTGTCACAGCACATGTAACTATTGTATTTAAAATATACTTGGGTTAAGCCTCATTATTTTGATGCAAGTATGATTTTATTTAAGATATTGACTCTACGGTTGGACTTAATCCACATGGTAAATTAGAATCAAAAGAAGAAAATATATATTTGATTCTTAATAAATTAGGATGGATTTAAATTTAAGTTTAAACCGTAATTTTATGAAAATTTGGATATAATTTTAATTTTGAATAAAGGTATTAAGGTTATATATTTTGAAATGAATTGATTCAATTGCACCTCGCCAAAGTAAGCTCTCATTTTGAAATTTAATTTATTTAAACTATAAAAGGTATCATTGCGTACATATAATGAGTATAAATATTCGTCGGCTCAAAGGAAGACTGATGTTTATTAAAGTTGCATGAGTAGTAATAAGTGCAGTGATAGTTATTTGAGTTATTTGAATTATTTACATGTGATCAATTTAATCGGTCCAAAGGAAGATTTTTTATTTTATTATTTTTATTATAATTAAAAGTTCAATACAATATCAAATAAAAATTATAAAAGCGTTGCAAAATTTCATTGAATTTGATGCATATCATATTCGAATCAAATAAATATATAGAATATTTTTTTATTATGATAAGTTCCGTGCATGGTGTCATGGGATGTTGAGATATTGTGATATTTTGAATATAATAAATTTATAGTCATAACTATCATTGCAACTTCTGGAATAATAATAATAAAATGAGTGACTTCGTGGGTAATCTCAGACCTGAAGGCGCGTTGAATATTGATATGCTATGATTTATTGCGATCCAAATATCTTGTTTATTAAACGAAACAAAGGAACATGACCGACTGATCGTTCTTCACAGATGACCTTAATTTATATAAGACTTACAAAAATCATCTCAAAAAAATAATAAAGTATAAACAAAATACGAAATCAATACCAGAGCATCTGAAGTTTAAATAAGATATTTAAGTAGTGATGTAAAATTCTCCGGCAATCTAATTATACAAATGCTTTATAAAAACAATAATACAGCTTATAAGGTAACTAAGTATCGTGAATTAATTAAAAATTTAAGCAATATCATTGAAAGCTTGCATTTTCGTTTGAATATTTGTTCATATAAATCCTTTTACTTTTCTCAAGTGACCTTATGTCATTTAAAATATACATTACCCCAGATGTGCAAAAACTTCGGATTATACGATGAGACACTGAATGGGAATATCCGAATCATAAGGGGTATTTAGCATTTATTCCTCAGAAGTGACATCCGGGCCTAGTCCACCGTTCAGTTTGCATTGAGATCCGCGCTCGAACAGGATCATTCAATGACAGAAGCTCGCCGGCCCAATAATTTCGGGACACATATCCCTCTGCATTAACTCAAAAGGGAATCTCTTGAGTTCATGAATTTCGGTCGTCTGATTTTAAATGGAACAAATATGACCGTCTGATTTTAACACAGGAGCCTTAATGTTAGTGCGGATCTAGTCCGCACAGTTTAAAGCGGATCGGATGGTCCAGATGCATTAACTCAATAGATTCCCTTTTTAGTTAATGCAGAGGATACAAATTTATAATTTCGATGCTCATCTGCCACGTCATGCTGGGGGGCAGGGTCAGATTTTTTGGCGCCGCAAAAAATATCTACATTTTAAGACGGCATTCTGAAAAATATGAATTCATATCCTCTCCGGTACCGTAATTGGATATCTTTTAGAATTATTGGATCTAAACCGTCTTTTTAAACTTGACACGAATCTCAAAATCACAATGATACTGCTCCCTGCGTTAGCCCGCATCTCAAAGCGGATGGGAGTTAATTTCAAACCGTAAAGTGAAGGGAATCTTTTACAATATTGGAGAGGATACATTGTCCAAAAAATATCTGGCACTAGCCAATAGAAATTGAACAACCATGCGCCACACGTCCCATCTGAGATATTTTAGCCACGTGTAAAAGTGCTGCCACGACGGATAATCCTTTTTCTCCTCTGATCCTCTCTAATTCCCATCCCTTCCCTTTTACTCCTCTCTAATCCAGTTTTTTGTCACATGCGTAATTCGTTACTTGAATCCTTGGCATCTTTTAGTTGAGAATAAAGCACTTTACCACTAAACCGTTATTGTTTAGCTGTTACAGCATATGTAACTGTTGTATTTAAAGTATAATTGGGTTAAGCCTCTAGTTATTTTGGTGGAAGTATGGTTTTATTTAAGATATTGATTCTACGGTTGGACTAAATTTACATGGTAAATTAGAACCAAAAGAATAATATATATATATGATTCTTAATAAATTATGATGGATTTAAATTTAAGTTTAAACCGTAATTTTATGAAATTTGGATATAATTTTAATTTTGAATATTAAGGTTATATATTTTTAAATGAATTTATTTAAGTGAGCTCTCATTTTAAAATTAAATTTATTTTAAACTATAAAAAGGTATTATCGTGTACATATAATGAGCCAAAATTTTTATTAATATCCAAATAAATAAATAAATTTTAAATTCTACCCACTTTTGCGCAGGATTTCGAAAATTGCTCAAACCGGTCAAAATCTCACCTGTTTGAGATCTCCTTTCCGGTTAAAAATTCACCGGTTCAAAAAATGTAACTTTAATAAATATTGATTAAAATTGCATGTACAGTGGTAATAAGTGCAGTGATGGTTATTTGAATTTTTTTTTTTTTGGTAAAAAGGCGGTAAAGCCCAGTTTCATTAGATCAACGAAACTTACAAAAGTCACAAAAAGGCATATAAGCCGTAATTACACCAGCAGAGGGAAACCCTCCTGCCAACAAAATGAGGGAACATAACACAGCTGGAACACATAGTAAGTAGTTATAGAACGCAAAAGGTAGTAACTAGAGACAGGAAATTGGGATTCCCCTAAAGGTTAAGGAAGTAACCAAAAAATCTGATATCTAAATGTTGTTTAAGTGCTGAAGTATTCCGGGCCTGTCTATCTTCATGTACTCTCAGATGCAGTCGGATGTAAGGAGATCGTCTCATCACCTCCAGGCAGCATCACTCGCAGAGGCACAACATCTAGAATCTCCTTGTCAGGAATCCACTTCTTAGTCTCCTCATGCACCGACTTTTTGAGTCGCTTGCTCTCTATCCAATAAGACAACAAAGAAATAATTAGATAGATGATACTGCTAGCTGTTTTGATTTGTGTTTGTTGGAAACAGATTTCATTACGATGCTTCCACACAGTCCAACAAATAGCACTAACGAGCAGTAAGAAACTAACTTTAAGGGTAGGAGATAATGACTGGGCATAAGTAATAACATCGGTAAAAGTAACCCAGCCATCAACTGGACTCATATCAGCACAAAAACAAGTCCAGACTTGTCTAGCCAGAGTACATCTTAAAAAGAGATGATTAACAGTTTCATCCAAATCACAGAAAACACAGGTAGTCTCTCCAGGCCACCCTTTTTTGCTTAGATTTTGTTTTGTAAGGATTATATTTTGGCTTAACAACCACATAAAAATTTTGATTTTAGGGGGTAATGGGAGGCCCCACCAGAGAAGGGGGTGTTCGGATATAACCCATTTGTGGTTCAGAAATTTATACAAAGAACTAACAGTGAAGTGGCCTTTGGTATCCCATCTCCAAGCCAGTTTGTCTTGACTATGCGTAAAAGAAATTTGACTGAGTAAAGATAATAAATGGGTCTACTCTGTTAATGCCACTCCATCTAAAACCTCAGAAAAGATAACCTGTTGACCTTGAGAGTTAATTATAGCAGAGAGCAAAATTTCTTTGTTAATACAGAGCTCATAAAGCTGTGGGAACTGGGATGACAAAGCACAGTTACCTGACCAGATATCTTTCCAGAATTGCACGCAAGAAGATTCACCTGGTTTGTATTGTACACTACAAGATCCAAGTGTATTTAGACTCTGGATTGTTTGCCAAAATGGGGATGGGTTGATGTGAATGGTATCTACATGGTATATATGAGTAAGTAAAGATTTCCATTTGCCATGGAAGGTAGGGTCTTTAAATTTCCACCACCATTTGACTAACAATGTTCGGTTCATGTCTCTAAGATCTAAAACACCTAGGCCACCATACTCTTTGGCTAGGCATATTTTTCTCCAGTTTACTAAGGCATACTTTTTCCTAGTTCTGGTGGTACCTTGCCATAAAAATCGGCATCGAATCTTTCCTCCTGTTCGAGCTAGAGGGGGTCAAATTTAAAAGAGGTTGGATGTGTTACAGTGGGATAATCGATATGTAGTAGGAGAGGGCAATGGTCGGATTCGTTTTTACTTAAATCTAAAATAGAAGTGGAGGTATATTTATGTTCCCAATCAATTGAGGAGAGAAATCTATCTAACAGAGCAAAATTAGTACCATTAGACCATGTATATTTTCTATTAGTGAGTCGTTGTTCCACTAAATTATGTCTATTTATGAATTGATTGAATCGCCTACTAATAAACACATAAAAATTATTACCAGATTTTTCGGATTGATTCCTAATTACATTGAAGTCTCCACTAATTAACCAGAGATCTTGACAGCCTGATCGAACAGTATCAAGTTCATTCCATAATTCTTTCTTAAGATGCCTAATAGTGGGTCCATAAACTATGGTATATTGCCATTGGGATTGGTCAAGTTTATTGATGAGATGAATATCTAAACAGAATCTATGTTGACAATAGGAGAGAATGTGAACTTTGTTACTATCTCCCCAAAGAGAATCCCTTCAGATCTTCCTTGAGATGGGATATATATCCATATATCTAATTTAGAAGACAGAGATCTCAAAATACATTTACTAAAGTCCTCTTTTTTGGTCTCCTATATAGCAATGATATCTACTTAATACTTCTGTATTTAATCACTTAAAGCCTGTCGTTTCCTTTGGGAATTCATCCCTCGAATGTTCCAATTTAATGGGGAGTTTATTATTATTATTAAAAGTTCAATACAATATCAAATAAAAATTATAAAAGCGTTGCAAAATTTCATTGAATTTGATGCATATCATATTCGAATCAAATAAATATATATAATATTTTTTTATTATGATAAGTTCCGTGCATGGTATCATGGGATGTTGAGATATTGTGATATTTTGAATATTATAGATTTATATATATTATAGAGTACCTTGGTGGGTAATCTCAGACTTCTATGGCCCGTAGAATATTGATATGCTATGATTTGCCAAAGTCCTAGCTAGATTTATTGCGATTCAAATATCTTGTTTACATCTTAAAAAATAATAAAATACAAAGAAAATATGAAATCAATACCAGGGCATCTGAAGTTTAAATAAGATATTTAAGTAGTCATGTAAAATTCTCCGCCAATCTAAGTATCGTGAATTGATTAAAAAAATAACCAATATCGTTGAAAGCTTGCATTTTCGTTTGAATATTTGTTCCTATAAATTCTTCAACTTTACTCAAGTGACCTCATGTCATTTAAAAATATACATTGCCCCAGATGTACAAAAACTTCGGATTAAACGATGAGACCCTGAATAGGAATATCTGAATAATAAGGGGTATTTATAATTTATTCCTCAGAAGTGACATCCGGGCCCATTCCACCGTTCAATTTGCATTGAGATCCGCGTTTGAACAGGAGTTCGCCAGCCCAATAATTTCGATGCCCATCTGCCACGTCATGCTGTCTGTGACCGGTGAGCCCGCATCGTCTGCATTAACTCAAAAGAGAATCTTTTCAGTTAATGCATACAGGCTGTCTGATTGTAAATGGAGCCCATCCGGCCTATGCCTATAACATAGGGGTCTTTAATATTTGTTTGGACCTAATATGCACGAATCTTAAAGATTATCGTACGGTCGAGATGTATTAACTCAAAAGATTCTTTTTTGAGTTAATGCAGAGGATACGAGCTCGCTGTGGGAAGGGTCAGAGTTTTTGGCGCCGCTAAAAATATCTACATTTTTAGACGGCATTCGAAAAATATGAATCAGATCCTCTCAGGTACCGTAATAGGATATCATTTAGAATTATTGGATCTGGACCGTTATTTTTATCTTGACACGAATGTCTAAGCCCAGTAATATTGCTCTCTGCGTTATCCCGAATCGTAAAGTAGATGGGAGTTAATCTCAAAACGTAAAGTGAAGGGTATCATTTACAATATTGGAGAGCATACTTGTCCCAAAAATATCTGGCTCTAAGCCACTAGAAATTGAACAACCATGCGCCACGCGGTCCCATTGCGATATTTAAGCCACGTGTAAAAGTGCTGCCACGACGGATAAAGCAAGTTCTCAACCCTCCTTTTACTCGTCTAATTCCCATCCCTTCCCATTTACTTGATCTTTTTCGCAAGAAAAGAAAAAAAGGGCGAAAATATCTTTCCTTCCATCTCCGGGTTTACGTTTACGTACTCTGTTTTCATTTTGATCTCTATAACTTTTGGCGAGGTTGGCGCAAGTAGGAGGAGTATCTAGACGAACTAGGGTTCTGTTTTACGGAGGAAAAGGGAAGAACGAGTTTTAGATTGGCGATAGGTTAGACATGAAGGCGGCTTTATCTCCATCGTCCGATGGCGGCGAAGTACAGAGCAAGGTAATAGCGATCTCGATGATAGGTTTATTTATTCTGTAATTAATTTGTTTTAAACAACTTCGCTTTGGTTGTCATTTATCCATCTATTACAATATTAGCAGCTTACATTTTGTTGTTGAGGACAACACTCGGATAATTTTGGTAAATAGTTCTAAGGTGTTTTTATTATTTAAGGCTTGTTGTTGAAGAAATAAAAGGTTATTTATCCTAATTCTTTTGATTCAGTTTGGTCTTGTGCAACTTTTTGGTAGATTTATTGTGTACTTAATTGGAAAAAAAAACATTGGGTCCTTAATTTGGCCATGTTACGCAATTGAGCAAAAATTGAACTTAGATTTATTTCAGTGCCTGTAGGTATTATACACTGGATCTGATAAAAATCATAAAATGCACGAACTTCTCTATCATTAACTCAGTCTTATATCCTTTGTAGAGTTGTACCCTTTTTCCCTTGTATAACCACTATTTTTCTGTTATGTTGATTCGTTTCACAAGAGAAAAGCCATCCTTTGAATAATATTTGAATTACAGTTTTCCTTTCTTGTTTGGTTCTTTTATCAGGCCCCCCGGAAAGCAGGGTCCAGGTGCTCCAGCTGGACAGATGAGAAGCACATGCTGTATCTGAGCTCACTGGAGGACTCCTTTGTGACTCAATTGAACGGAAGCCAGTTTCATCTCCATTTAATGAATTTACTTGGCCGGTCACAAACAAATCAGAAACAATCGGATTCATCTATCACAACTGAAAGCCCGTCTAATGCTAACCAGGTACTATTCTTCTGTCAGTTTTTAAATGTATCGGGTTTTACACGTGCGTTTATTCAATTTTACCTACTGTTTGAGTTCATAAATTGTATATATTGGCAACGGTATGGTATTTAACTTGATGGGGAGCCGCAAACAAAAATAGCGCTATATAGTTTGTCTCAGAATTGGTTGTTGCCTGACTGGTTTGGATATCAAGTATCATTTGGCCTGTATAAGCTTAAAGATGATTCTTAAACTAAGCCAAACATACAAGAAATGTTCAGTAGAACACCAACTGGTAGATTATGATCTGATTCTAATCATGTATCCAATTGTACTCGCTCCTAATTTCTGAGAGTACAGGTGAAAGTTTTTGAAGAGAAAGGTAAACAGCTTGTCTTTTAATTCTCTCTACAAAACTTGTATCTATTTCAGTTCAAGTCAATGCAGAAGAGGTCCCAGGAGGATCTGAAATTTGTGAAAACAAATCCAGGAGCTCAAAAGTTAAACACTTCTTTTTCTTTATCTGAGATCCAGTGGATCAAGCACTTTGCACCAAACATCGATGGGAAAGAGGTAAACAGAGCAAACCATCAGGTAGTAGATCCCCAGCCTTCTTATTCTAGCAAATCTGTCAAGAGGGAGCGCTGTTGCTATTTAAAGGAATCTACTTCACAAGCTCAACTGCCTTCATCATCTCAGAATGGTGATGGATATGGAGGTACTTTTGTCTTCTTCTTTTTTTTCCTTTTTTTTTAAAAAAAGAAAAAGATATGGGTACTTTAGTTATTAATTGTTTTTTCACCCTTTAGCTGGAGTGTTATCTCTGAATCTGAATGTCGAAGAATCATTTGAACAAAAATATTGGGAAGTAAAATTGTGCTAACTGTATGTTTCAATAGTGATAAATTTAACTATGGATTTGTGTTGGCACACTGTTCTGTATCAAAGTGAGCAATACTGGTGCCAGACCCAGATTCAAGGTTGTGGTAACCTTACCTCTAGACATCTGATCAGAGGGCTTTAACTTCAATATTTTCGAGCATAATCCTCCTAAGCAGATCAGTGTTGGTCCTGTTCTCTTTAGAA
Source organism: Carex pumila (assembly GCA_033356055.1). Taxonomy (NCBI): domain Eukaryota; kingdom Viridiplantae; phylum Streptophyta; class Magnoliopsida; order Poales; family Cyperaceae; genus Carex; species Carex pumila. The sequence goes on from JARJHM010000424.1 coordinate 41,470, forward strand.
ACTATAGCACTTGCAACTCTAAAAGTGGAACTATAGTACTATTCCACACCGAGTTCAATTGAGAAGCTTGTATCTGGTCATTAACTTGATTTGATATGGCCAGAAGTTTAAATGCTCATCTTTCTTCAGAGGTGTCGGATCAGAACTTCATCAAGGAGGATATAACTGGAGCAGAATCACACCAATCTTACAAGAAGAAACGATTGAGTTCTCCTGCTCCTCCCTTTATTAAACAGGTAATATAGTTTTGTTGCATAGCTTGTCATGTAAGACGTGACAGTACGAAATAATCAACATATTTGTTGTGCTCTTTTGATGCAATTTCTGACTGTTGCTTTGGATGGTATTTGAGTGGTTTTATCGTGCTTGAGCAAATTTTTAGTATAAGGCACGATCAACATCCTTGAAAGACATTTTAGTATGTTTGTTTGTCTTGGACAATGAGATACATGAGCAATTAAAAAATTAACTGAAACTCAATAGGGATTTGTTACCTATCTCAGATATATCTTATATTCAATTTACAATTTTGATACTAAAGTAGGTGTTTTGTCAGGCTGTGCTTGGAAAACAAGATCAAGACGCTATAACAGAAAAAGGATAAGCATGACTGCCTCATTAATCAGATTTGACACCGGGTTTTCAAATCTGATAAAAAGCATTTGAGAGTAGATGTAAAAATGAAGCAATTGGATTAATATTTGCAGTATTTTGACTGTTTCATAATATGCTAATATGTTTGCAAAAAGTAGTGGGTACATAGGCTAGATGAGATTTTGACAGATCTTTTATTGAGCGTTGGGAGAGAAACCTTCGTAGGGTTCTCTTCAATGTGAATTTTATTAGAGTATATGATGTATCTTCAGAATTATTGCTGTACTGTCTTCTTCTGTATACAGAAAAATAGTATCACAAGGAGCATACAAAGTAGTGTTTGTTATAAAATAAATATGAACAAGCATAAAAAGAATAAACAAAATAGAGATGAAAAGATGGCAATCTCTTTATTCATACATTTTCTCATATGTGTATAATACAATATTACAAAGCCTCTATTTATAGGCTACAAATTGTAAATGAAAAATCATATAAATAAATAGAGAAATAAATTTTAATAGTAGTGGCCATCAATTTCAATTGTAGTGCATGGAATAGTGGGGATAGTGGAGAATGAATGTTGGGAGTTATGAACATCCATATTAATATTTTATTCATAACACTCTCCCTTGGATGTCCATTATATAAGAATATGCCTCATTAAAACCTTATGGGATAAAAACCTAGTGAAGGAAAAATAGTACAATATTCTTCTAAATATGCAACTACAGCCTTATTAGGAAAACCCAGTGGAAAAAACCATGGTTAAGGAAAATATAGTGCATATGAACTCTCCCTCATGACAACATTAGTCAAGATCTTTAATTCGGCGAACTCCAATATTACGAACTAGCTTTTCGAATATTGCAGTATGGAGTGCCTTAGTGAATAAATCTGCTGGATTTTTCACTTGAACGGATTTGCTGAACATTAATAACATTATTCTTTTGGATATCATATGTGAAAAAGAATTTTGGTGAAATATGTTTTGTTCTATCTCCTTTAATGTATCATTCCTTTCATTGAGAAATACATATAATATTATATTCATATATGATCTTCGGGATCATTTATCTAAAAAACAATCTACATGTCTGATGAATGTGTTGAATCACAGATCTTAACCAAACACATACTTGACTTGCTTTTGTGTATTGCTAAATTTTCTCATAGGTAGCGAAATATATGTTTATTTATATGTCAATATCTTCACGTGAAAGAAGAACTATATCTTGCTAATAAATTTACTATAAATGATATATCATGTATTGCATGCCCATCAAGATTAGTGCTCATATTGCACTAAGATATGGTACTTCAAGACCAAATAGTTCTTCATCATTTTCTCGAGGTCTAAATGATCTTTATTCATATCTAATGATCTTACAACCATCGAAGTGCTTAATGAATATTATTTATCCATATAAAATTATTTCAGCACTCTTGCAATATAATTTTCTTGATGCATAGTAATATTATTTTTAAATGTTCAATTTGCAATTTAATGCAAAATTTTATTCTTCCGAAATCTTTCATCTCAAATTATTCCTTTAAATAATTTATTCTTTTGGAAACTCTTCAGGAGTTCCAATGATACTTGGATCATCAACATAAACTGCAATTATAACAAAATCATTTCTATATCTTTTCATGAAAACACATGGACATGTCGTATCATTCTTATATCCATGTTTCAATAAATATTCACTTAAACGATTATAGCATATGCGTCCATATTGCTTTAATCGAAATAAAAATTTATTCAATTTAACTTAATAATGTTCTCGAGAACCTAAATTACATGCTTCAGGCATCTTAAATCTTTCAGAGATTTTCATATAAATATCATTATCAAGCGAGCTATTTAAATAGGCTGTAACAATATCCATTAGGAGCAAATTAAGTCCTTCATGGACTGCCAGACTAATTCTATATCAAAAGGTTGTTGCATCCACCACAGGTGAGTATATCTCAAAATTTCACCTTTTTCATTTTATTTTCTCATAAATATTTATTTATATCCTATTGGTTTTATACCTTGAGGTACAAGGACTACAGGTCAAAAAACTTTTCATTTTTCAAGAGAGTTTAACTCTATCTCAATTGCATCTTTCTATTTTGGCCAATCATTTCTTTATCGACATTCCTTAATAGACTTCTAGTTATGATCCTCAATATTTATTATGTTTAGCACTATATTGTATACAAAAATATTATTGATATCAATTTCATCTCGGTTCCATCTTATTTCATTCATGATATAATTTATCGAGATCTCATTATTTTCATGAATTTCAGATACCTGAGTTTCTGCTGGAACTCCAATATTACTTATAATTTTATTCTCTTCTGGAGTTTTATTTGAATTATCATATTCTCGACTTGACCATTTTCATTCTTTGCTCCTTTTCTTTTTCGAGGATTTTTATATTTTTAATCTTTGGAACCGATTGTTTTTTCCACGCTTCATGCGTGTTATGATTAGTCTGTCCAACAGGGACACCGACTTTAATTGGAGCATTAGCAGCTGGTACATGTGATTTGGTCACTTTCTTTGAGTCTGTGAATGTGTCTGGCAATTGATTCACTAACATTTTCAAATGAATTATCTTTTGAACATTTAGTTCACATTCTTTAGTACGAGGATCAAAATAAGACAATAATAATTCATACTAATATATATTTTCCAGCTGATAGTTTTCTCCCCCTAAGGTTGAAAATTTTTTATTCATCTAAATCACAACTGGCAAAATTAACCATTAATAAATCTCCTATCAATGGTTCTAGATACTATACAATATTATACATGGAGATTCAAATTCAATATAAATTCCCAACTTTCTTTGATATCCTATTTTAGTGCGTTGTGGTGGAGCAATTATAACATATACCGCACATTCAAAAATTCTTATATGGGAAATATTAGGTATATGACCAAAAACTAATTATAAGGGGAAGCTTTATAATAGCTAGTTGGCATGATGCGAATTAGTTTTGTTGTATGTAAAATATCATATATTCTTTTTATATACGAACATCTACAGGATGTTTAACATTAATTTCGATATTGTCTAGACGTATTTTCATAATTGGATTATGCTCTTTAATCAAATCTATTGAGCAAGTAATTTCGCAAACGCCAGGTTATGATTTGATAATAAACATACATGTGACCATCTTATTGATGCATCAATTAAAATCATAAAATATTCAAATGGTTCACATGTTTGATATATTGTTCCACAAATATCATATTGTATACGTTCTAGAAATAAAACCAACACAAAAAAAAATTCATCAAATTAAAGAATCTTCTAGTTCTTTGATGAATGTTCATAATAATTATCTATTATTTTTCGCATCACTATTGGTCCGAAATGGTTCAACCGGTTATGTCAAACTATAAACATATTCTTGTATGTAAACTTCTGGTTTACAATAACATGTCTGTTAATTGTACTAATATATGTGTAGTACGAGTCAGAGAAAAAACATATGCAATTTATTTTCAATATGCATTGTTTTTCATATATTCAATATTTTTTTTTCATTAGTTGTCTCAATATGATATCCATTTCGGCGGATATTCTTAAAACTTAACAAATTTATTTGAGATTTACAAGAATATAATACATCATCATCAATATAAATTTGTATTCCTCCATGTAACAACAAAATAGCTCTTTTGGAGCTTTCAATCAATTTTTTTTTGTTCTATAAAAATAAATAAATATCATTTCCACAATAATCAATAATAAAAAGAATAAATAAGTAGTATTTAAAAAAATTAAACATAAATAAGCAAATTTTATCTTACATTTACATTTTTTTATACACTACAATCAATATAAATAACAAATAAGTATTAATTCATTTTTTCAAAATAAAGAATGAATAACTATTTATTTTTTATCTTACAATTTTCCATAACAACATAAAAAATTAAAATTAAAATTCCACCTTATAATGTAGTACCTCTAATGAAATAGATAAGCTTCTATAAGGCATTGTATTAATAGAAACGAATAAGCTTCTTTTAAGGCATTCTATTAATAGAAAATTAAATAATTTTTGAAAGTAAATCATCTCTTTTCAATAGGGGTGTCAATGGCACCCTTTTACCCGTTTACCCGACCCGTATCGTATCCGAAAACACGGGTAAGGGTAAGATTTTTATTCCGTTAGCTAATCGGGTATGGGTAAGGGTAATGATTTTTTTTCGTTATCTTACCCGTTTTAGTATAAGATAATTTAAAAAAAATAAAATTACATATATAAATATATATTTGTATGAAGATGATACATAATACAATAAATTTTTTGTATTTTATTAAATTTTCATAATACAAATTAGTTGTATTCATTATTACTTTTTCTTATTTTAAAAATTATTTTATTAAAAACACAAATTGAAATGTTAATGGCATTTTTTTATCCGTTTACCCGACCCGTACCGTATTCGAAAATACGGGTAAGGGTAAAGATTTTTTTTCGTTATCATAACGGGTACGGGTATGAAAATGTCTCCACCCGACCCGTATCGTACCCGTTGACACCCCTACTTTTCAAATAATTTTGTATAAGTTTGATATACTATATATTTTTTTTTTCAAAGAGTGAGGGCTCAATTTTTCATAAATGTCACCTATTTTATATATCTATTTTTCATCATTCAAATAATGTCAAATCATTTGACTAAATTGAGTTTGTCCATAATAGTTTAATATAATGTTTTGACATACTACAAGTACGTTGGTGTACGACAGGTACATGACTAATAATAGCATGAATTTTCTCATTTGTCATTCTCTTCACTTTCTAATTATTTCTCCACTTCTAGTGGTAATTCTTTTTATTCATTTATTTTTCCACTTCTAGTGGAATGATACGTTTTTTCTTCATTATCACGTCCATATCTAATAGTTTGTCCATCATATTATTTTCCACTTCATGTGTAATTATTATTTTGTTCAACCAGAACAAGACATGTGGCTTCAATAATTTATTATAATTGAACTTCAGGTCAATTGATAAAATTGATGAAATAGCTTCATGCCAATTTCATTAACATAATTTATATTCATATGACTTCGGGTCATTTCATTAACATAATATAATGTAAAAGATAATGTATAAACTCGAAATATTTCTTGAATCTTCTTCGGGAAGAGTACATCAAAAAGTTCCACATCATATAAATCTTATTGAAATCTTCTTCAAGAAGATATATTGAAATATTCTCATATTAATTTTTGTGAGCCACATAAACCTTCTTCAGCAAGATTAAATTATTAAAAAAAATATGAACATCACATTAATTTTTGCACATTATTTAAATTTTCTTCATAATCTTTCCACTTCAGGTGGAAATTTGTGTTTTTGTAATAATCACCATGATAATAAACTTATTCTTGTACGTCCATGTCCACAATTTTTTTTTCAAATTTATTATTGTATATTGCTACATTTACTTCAAGAAATGAAGCAAAACAAATTAAATTATTTTGTCCAACAACTCGTTATAATCTCTTCAACCATAAAGAGATAATAAATCAACTTAGAATATCTTTTAACTTCTTCAAGAAGATTAAATTATTGAAAAAAATATATAAACATCATGATAAATTTGCGCATCATATAATTTTTCTTTATATTTTCTTCAGGAAGACCTTAATATCTTTTAAAATCTTCTTCAAGTTGATAAAATAGCTACAATGGCTTCGGGCCAATTGCTCGGTGCATTTTATAAAATTGAGAATTTTCGTAATATCTCTTGAAATCCTCTTCAAGAAGATTCAATTATTGAAGAAAAAAAAATATGAACCACTATACAATATTTATACATCATATAAATCTTGTTCAAGAAGATTTTCTTTTAAATCTTCTTCGGGAAGATTAAATTAAAAAATGCACTTCATATAAAATTCTATGAATCAGACTAAACATCTCAAAATAAATATAAATAAATTGAAAACTTATTCCATTTAGCAATTACTAGGAAGTATAATTTATATAAATGAAATTGAAATAAAAGTTATTAAAATTACCTCAAATCTTCAACTAGTAGAGTTCTCGTGCTGATAACGTGTTATAAAATAAATATGAACAAGCATAAAAAGAATAAACAAAATAGAGATGAAATGATGGCAATCTCTTTATTCATACATTTCTCATACCGAATTTTTTATTAATATCCAATTTTAATATTAAATTTCAAAAAATAACCGCATCAGCCACGTTTCTCGAAATATACCCTTTCCGAAAACAGAGGCTACTTCCAGAAATTTTTTTTACAGAAACAGGCTTTTTCCGGAATTTTTTTTTACGGAAACAGAGGGTGACTACAAAGGGCGCTGGCTCCACCCCGTCCCCATCATACCCCATCAGCGTTTTCATGGTATTTATTTATTAATTTATTTAATTTATTTAATTTATTTAATTTATTTAATTTATTTAATTTATTTAATTTATTTAATTTATTTAATTTATTTAATTTATTTAATTTATTTAATTTATTTAATTTATTTAATTTTAAATGGTTTAAAATAATGTCCAAATAATTTAGGAAATACCAAATGGTCTAGAAAATTTAAAAAATACCAAAATGATTTAGAATAATTTAGAAAATACCGAAATAGTCTAGAATTGTTTAGAAATTACCGAAATGGTGTAGAATAATTTCAAAAAATACCAAAATGGTGTAGAATAATTTAGAAAAATACCCAAATAGTGTAGAATAATTTTGAGAAATACCAAAATAGTGTAGAATAATTTAGAAAATACCGAAATAGTCTTGAATTGTTTAGAAAATACCGAAATGGTGTAGAATAATTTAAAAAATACCAAAATGGTGTAGAATAATTTAGAAAAATACCCAAATAGTGTAGAAAATTTTGAGAGATACCAAAATAGTGTAGAATAATTTAGAAAATACCGAAATAGTCTAGAATTGTTTAGAAAATACCGAAATGGTGTAGAATAATTTAAAAAATACCAACATAGTCTAGAATAATTTAGAAAATACCAAATGGTGTAGAAAATTACCTTAGTAATATAGAAAATTGTTCGATTAATTTAAATTTTTTTTAGGAATCTCTTTTCCTTTCGGATCCCTTTCGGAGCTCTGATTGTCTGATCGATCGGATCTGCGATTCAGGTTTTTACATTTGAATTTTTTTAATTTTAATTTAAAATATAATTAATGAGTTTATTTTAATGGTTTAGAATATTGTCTGATTAATTTAGAAAATACCAAAATGATGTACAATAATTTACAAAAATACCAAAATGATGTAGAATAATTTGAAAAAATTTAAGGTGATTTACAATATTGTTCGAATTTTGTAGTATGGCAGACCCAGTACTTAAGCATAGATTTAGCCCCCTGTTGTGGATAGTTCACGGTAATCACAGGATATCTGAGATGTCTAAGGAGGTAAACATTTACTTATTTCGTTTTTAATAACTCTGTAAGTAATCAAATAAATATTGTAATTAATTTTTTTTCTTATTTTAGAGTAAAGAGATTTTAAACGTGAGACATTATCGGCACAAATGTGAGTATAATGAGAGGTACGCACCATTTTTAATTCGAATGGGCTTATATCAGCTCGCGACATTGCCCGATATCGCCCTCGATGCGGCCCTCATTCATGGACTTGTCGAGCGGTGGCGTCCGGAGATGCACACTTTTCATCTTCCATTCGGAGAGATGACAGGTATTGACTAATTTAAATATATATATTTTTTATTCCTTACTGACAAGTCAAATATATTACAGTTTCTCTGGAGGATGTGAGTTGTCTCTGGGGTTTGCCTATTACGGGGGAGCCGATAACGGGATTTACAAACTCGGCGAGTTTTCAAGGCCGACTGTATGAGTTGCTGGGGGTGAAAGATGATGAAGTGAAGGGGTTCATGAAGAAGAGGGGAAATGATACGTACGACATGCTTATTGCCAAAAAAGCTGCCCGTGAGCGCTTCAAAACATTACCAACAGATGCGAACGAAGAATAATTGAAATGGTTAGTATTTTTTTATTTACAACTTTATTCGTATTTGATATTTTTTTAATAATGTACTCACATTTTAAAATTGACGATTAGGTATGTCCGTGGATTTTTCCTCGACATGCTAGCGAATACAATGTTTGCTGACAGTAGCGGGGACGGAATACCGCTGTGGTATCTCAGCATGATTGAAAACTTGGACGAGCCGAGAAAGTACAACTGGGGCGGAGCTGTTCTCGCTTATTTATATAGAAATCTATGCCTCGCATCCAGTCCTTCATGCAAAAGCATGAATGGTCCCACCATGCTTCTGCAACACTGGTCGTGGACCCGATTTCAAATTCACCGGTCGTTACCGGGATCTCAACCGAATTGGGGCGCAGAAACAGAAGATACATGTCCATCATTTGCTGACATGTGGAAAGGCCCACACAATTGGGAAAACTCGTCCCATGGTTCAACCTCCGGTCCATGTATCCCTCGCGACCAGATTCAGAAACTGATGGATAACATGGTCAATTGGCAGCCATACGCATCTGTTTACCACAACCTTTCGAGAACAACCCGGGCGGATCAGGTACATTGTAGTAAAGTCAGATTATTTCTTTCATTTATGTCATCACATTTATAATTTGTACCTAACATTGCAACTCTAAATTTGTCAGCCGTTCTACTTGTACCGCGGTCCTCTTATTTTTTATTGGATTGTTGAGCATCACAATCCTGATCGCTGCATGCGACAGTTCGGAAGATGGCAACAGATAGAGCCACCGCTTCCCCAGGATGCAGTCGAGCACCAAAAGCTGCACAAGTAATATTCGCAAATCATATGTGGTTTACTTATTTTAAAGTACTTATTTACTTATTTATTCTACTAACCTTGTAAACAGGTTGAAATCGAGCTCAAAGAGAAATGCCAACTGGGCGCAAGTGCACCGTCGGCATGTAAACGATGCAACACATTATGCAGATCATGTGTACGAAGTAGCTCGTCCGTGGGATATAAATGACCTCCTAAGATATCGTAAATGGTACCAGGAGAACTGCATGGCATCCGTCTACCTGTTTGGCCAGCACGTGGTGGGTATGGATCGTAATGTTCCGGTTTCAAGAGACGAACACTCCAAGTCTGGATACATTACCAGCGGATCGACATTTGTTCGAAATGTAAATATTTCTAACTTTGAATTTTATGATTGTTTTATTATATATCATTTATTATACTCCGAATATACGTACAGGCTTTGCGTGGGATAGGAGAGTTAGCACATGGCACACGGGCATTTTTCACGAAGGGTCTCCGTGCAATTGGGAAGGGCAAGATGAGACTAGGTTGGTGCCTCTGCAGAGATAATGGTTATGGAGACCGTGCTATTGCTATGCTGGAGGATGCGGGGGTTCCACGTAATTGGGAGGAAATTCCATCCGACGATTCTTATCCTTTGGGAACGGAGCCGATGCCACCAGGCCCTGTATTTGAAGGCCCAGATCCAGTGACGGGCTGGTTATATGATGGCTCACAATGGAGGGATTACATCCGTCCGGGAGAGTTCGCAGGGCATACTCTATCATCACGTGCCAATGCGCGCCAGGTACGAATTCAACTTACAAGCTGATTTAAAATTTAATTTGTAGATAAGAAAAACTATGTATGAATTGCAGGAGCAGACTGATGAGCATACTCAGGAGCAGAGTCATGAGCAGGCGTATGAGCAGACGCATGAGCAGGGGCAGGAGCAGGATACGAGTCATGCTGAATGGATGAATGTACTATTCGGCGATGAAGGCGGCCCGGTATGTAATACTTTGATTGAGGTAATTTTGTTTTTTAATTTACAATCAACAAGTAATAAAAATTTTCTTATGAAATACAGATGTCTCAGGATCAAGCGAGTTATTATTACTATCAAGGACTGTCTCAGGAGCAGGCGAACGAGATGGAGCAAATACAATTTGACCAAGAAAGGCACGAATCAATGATGGCTCATATGGAGGCGCCTCCGACTCCATTCTTCGACCACGCATTCGGTGATCCAGGGGTGTCATTTTCTTATGATGCAGGTGATCCTGGGGCGTCGTCTTCTTATCCACCTCCTGCAGAGGATCCGTCTTCTTAGTTCCTGGATTGTTCCTCTTGATGGCTTCCAATAGTGGAATAAGCAAGTTGTACGAGTTCTCCCAACTCCCAAATAGATTTGCAATAGCAAGTTCACGGCCTCTCCATAATTTGTTGTACTTGGGGGTTACCTTATCATATTTCATCATGATGATATCTCGAATATGATTTATAGAAGAACACACGTCCCTTCTAATGGTCTTATCAATCGCAAGGGCAACCATCTCTGCTGTCAGCTGACAATGATCAGTACGTGTTGCTGATACTGTGCACGTATGGGGAAGTGCTTGTTTGGTAATAATCCAAGATTCTGAAAGACCGTTCTGCTTTGCAGACACCTTAAATTTACAAAAAACATCTTTGCACCCCACCTCGTAACGTCTAGGTTCGCTCCTAATAACCCTGCACTCACAATTATTTTCAAGATGAAACTCATTGATTGCTATCTTTAGAGCCGTTTTCGACTCAAAAAATACACCTTTAGCCAATGGATTATCTGTCATTTTTTTTGAGCTGCCGAAAAAATTGACATCTGCAGGCCGAAAACCGGATATGTCATTGAAACTATCAACCGGATGTGTCATATTTTCCCGACCAGTAATCGGGTACTGTGATTGACGGGACTGTGGTTGTGACTGATTGGGCTGTCCGATATCATCATCGGAACCCGACGGCTCACCGGAGAGCATCTCATCTCCACTCGCCAAACTATCAGAATCAATTGCATCCACAGGTACATGCGAATAATCGCGTACATGTCTGCGGACCGCACTGGAACTGGGTCGGGATCTCATTGGTATATCCACAGAGTGCCGACCGGTACTAGGTCGGGATCTAACTGGTATTGGGTCTTGATCCACATGATTATGACTGCTACTGGGTCGGGATATAACTGGTTGATCCACAAAGTTGCTACCGATACTGGGTCCGGGTCTCATTCTTACATCCAAAGAGTACCGACCGGTGCTAGGTCGGGATCTAACTGGTATTGGGTCTTGATCCACATGATTATGACTGCTACTGGGTCGGGATATAACTGGTTGATCCACAGAGTTGCTACCGATACTAGGTCCGGGTCTCATTCTTACATCCACAGAGTACCGACTGGTGCTAGGTCGGGATCTAACTGGTATTGGGTCGGGTTCCATAGGATTCTGACTGGTACTGGGTCGGGATCGAGGTTCAGGATCCGACTAGTACAGTTCGGTTCCAATTCTACATATAACTCCATAATCTGGAACCTTTGTGAAAAAGACGACACAATTCCTAAAATCATTTCGAATGATTGTTGGTCCATTACTGGTACTAATTGATAGTCACGTTGTCCATCGGTGGACATATTAAACCTGGCTTGAATTTCCAGATTTGCTTGACTAGCATTGTACCCAACAAATTTATAAATCTCATTCTGAAGATAATCAAAATTGTGGTTCACGGTTATCGGTAATGAGTATTTAGCTCGGGTACTGTAATAGACCCCCTCATCATTATATTGGATTTCCCCTCCAGTATAAATTTTCGCACAAATAGTTGTCATTTTTTATTTCGATTGGTCTGACAATTTCAAAAATAACAACATATAATTAATTAAAAATTGTGTTGCCATTGGTAAAAATATTCTGGACAATTTTCAATAATTATTCTACACTATTTTGGAATTTCATAAATTAATAGGGCAACATTCTAAACTATATTGGAATTTTTAAAATTATTATAAACCATTTTGGAAGGTTGTAAACAATTCTAAATTTTCTGGACAATATTATAAAAAATAAAAAATATTTTGGAATGAAGTAATTAATTATAAATTAAATTAAATTAAAAATAACATAAAGAAAATAAAATTACCTTAATCGAAAACCGGTCGATCTGACTGTCAGAGCTCCGTAAGGAATCCGAAAAGCAAAAAGTTCCTAAAACAATTCTAAATCATTTCAGAATTAATCAAAATTATTTCAGAATTAATCAAAATTATTTGGGAATTAATAAAACTTTTAAAATTATTCTGCACCATTTTTTATTTTTTCCAATTAATATGACAATATTCAGAATTTAAATAATTTCAAATTAAATAGTTACATATTTAAATAATTACAAATTAAATACTTCTAAATTTAAATTATAAATAAAATTTAAATTTAAATTATAAATAAATGAAATTAAAATTATAAATTAATGAAATTAAAATTATATATTACTTAAATTTAAAATATAAATAAATTAAATTATAAATAATAAATTAATAAAATTTAAATTATAAATAAATTAAAACTTACTGTGAGAGAGCGGATGAAATGAAAGCGACGACAATCTTTGAATTTATAAACTGCATTTCCGGAAAAAAAATTTCCGAAAATTTCGTCTATTTCCGAAATTTTTTTTTCCGGATTTAGCCAATTTCCGTAAAAATTTTTTCCGGAAATAGACGGAATTTCCGGAAATTTTTTTTTCGAAAAGGGTATATTTCGAAAAACATGGCTGATACGGTTATTTTTTGAAATTTAATATTAAAATTAGATATTAATAAAAAATTCGGTTTCTTATATGTGTGTGTAATACAATATTACAAAGCCTCTATTTATAGGCTACAAATTGTAAATGAAAAACCATATAAATAAATAGAGAAATAAATTTCAATAGTAGTGGCCATCAATTCCAATTGTAGTGCATGGAGTAGTGGAGATAGTGGAGAACGAATGTTGGGAGTTATGGACATCCATATTAATATTTTATTCATAACAGTGTTAAAATAGTAATAGTTGAAAAAAATACGGTAGAAGAGTGATAGAAAGAGTTGTGATTGTAAGCCTTTCTTCGTATAGTGCCCGATGAAATCCTTTTATTGCTCTCTTTTGTCGTTTCAGGGTTTTTTTTATTTTTTATTCTTCTTTTCTAATATTTTTGGGAAAAGAAAGCCCACATGAATTTGTCAACAATACAAAAATATTCATTGCGCTGCGCAGAATACTATATGAATGTATTTACAATACATTTTCAGTGTTCAATCCTTCATTGCTCCGTTGTCGTTCGAGTTGATGCTTTCATCTGGCGGATCTGATCACCGTTTTTTGGTGCTTTCGCTTTGTGGATCTGGTTACCGCTGTCTGCATCGTTCTTCTAGAGTGTTTTATTATCTTTCCCTCTTTTCTTCTCTTTTTCTGAGCTTATCTTTCCCTCTTTGGTAATGGAAGAGTGGATGTAATGAGTTGTATGTATTGTTGAAGTACTTTATATGTTGCTTGTACTGGGTTTTGTTTATGTGCTCTTTTTTTTCTCCTTTTCTTCTCCCTTTCTTTTTTTGCTTCCAACACTGGCGGCTCTTCATTGGGATCTTCGAGTGGTGACTGTTTCGGGTTGATTGTTTAGTTTCCGGTTTGGTTTGATTCAGTGTCTCTATTAGAACTTCTGAGTAGTGACTGTTCTGATTCGATGATTCAGTTTCCAATCTGATTCAGTACTTTCTAAGATAAAACCTTCCAGCAGGACAACTATACGCACAGAGGAAACTATCAATAAACTCCTATCATTTTCATCAAATAAGGATGACTAAAATTGTGTCCATAGGATGCATATATTACCGTGCGTTTTTAGTTTATTTGCAGTTGAATACTTTGTAAGACAATTTTTGTTTAATTTTATCAAGCAGCTAATTTATAACTTTTTAAATTAATAAAATAGTCACAGAATTTACTGTCAAAAAGAAATATATATGTATATACATTCTCAATGAATGCGTTTTTAGAAATATTGCTGTCAAATTTTGTGTGCTGTAAGTTATGAGATAGTTCTGTTAATATTTTTAATACGAACAACTAAACTCAAATTGTAACGCTTATTCTTCTCATGAGAAGTACATTCATGTAAACTTTCCTGATTTCTTTTAGTTTTGCTCTGTAAATCAAGTACACAAAACAGTCTCTTCCGTGAAGATAGGATCAGGCTGCTCTAGTATTTTTATTATATGGTTTATGTTAATTTGATCAAATATTTATAATATGTTAATTATGTTTTTATTTCCAAAAATAATAATTATGTTTTCCAAAATCAAATTAGAAGCATAAATAGTATTTTTTATTATAATTTATATTTATTTGTAAATTTTTTCTTACTAAATTAGAAACCAGTACTAGAAATGAAAAAAATATTTTCTAATTGTTCTTATTTTGATCGTATGATAAAGTATACTGAAATATTGCTTAAACTTATTAATATATATGTATTATGTTAATTATGTTTTGTAAAGGCAAACTAGAAGGTTTAAAAGTAATTTTATAATTTATATTTATTAGTACATATTTTCTTACTAAATTAGTAACTAGTTTTAAAAATCAACTAGATATTTCCTACTTATTCTTATTTTGAAATTTTGATCATACAGTCAATTATTAATTATATTCATAGAAAATATAGTATATTGAAATATTGCTCAAACTGAAAATACCTGTGGACATTCTGCCATCAAAAGAATAAAATCAACACCTTAGATTTTATAATACTGAGACATATGATATTGAAATCTTGCTCAGAATAAACGGAATGACTTGAGGTATCTTGTTTTTGTTTTATGCTATTTTTTTTAAGGAAAGGAATGAGGTTAGATATTGAATTTTTTAATTTATATTTGACCACTTCACTATTTTATGTTTCCAGTAAAAGGCACGCTGACAGCACGCTTCTTTTGCTGCCGGAAACATTTCCTAATCCGACGGATAATATTCTGAGCCCGTCAATTGCGGGCTGTTTGGGCCAAAACGCGTTTTTTTTTTTTCGCGTCTTCCTTTCTTTCACTTTCTATTGTTTTAGAATAAATATGTCGACAGAGTTGATTTAACTTTATGCAACGCAGTAGTCACGTATTTTTTTTTTCTGTTTTGACTTTGTTGTTAGTGTTAGTTCCTAGAGTTATGAAATTACCGGTCGGTTCAGATCCAGACCGTGAAATCCGCAGGACTGGACCAGATCGGACTTGAAAGGTATATACGGTCCGGTCCAGACGGATTACGGAACGGATCTAGTTCGGGTTTGAGTTCGGTTTTTTTGATAGGACTGTGCTTACCCTGTCAGTTCAAATTTTGTGGATCGTTTTAGTCCGGACTACTCTAAACTCATCCGAATCGGATCGGACCGTACTAATCTAGACCAAATCTGCCACAAATTCATACCTACTCGGACCAAAACCGGATCAAATCCGGTTATTTCTTTAAAGTATTTTTTTTTTAAAATAATTGATTAAAAAAAATTCGAACCGAATCAATCCGTAACCGTCAGACTGTGGACTAGACCGAACCAACTCGTGGGGGTCTGAATCATGGGCCAAGCCACAGGTTTGAAAAGTCCCCTCTAAAATTAGCCCGTCTAACCCGCACTGTGCCAACCCGTAAATCGGTCCAACCCGTGGACCGGACCGGATCGCCCTGTTTTCAAATCACTATCTAAGTTTTTTTTTTTTTAATTTTTTTTTTATTGTTATTGCGCTGTATGATCTAAAACTAGATCTGTCAATATCATTAGGCGTTATTTGGCATTTGGGAATCGGAAGTTGAACAGAGACCGACTTTTACAACGAAACCCCTGTACTTCTTCCAAATCTAGAATCTACCTTTAGCCCAAGCAGATCAAAGCCCCATTCCCCCAGCTCTCGACAACAGAGTTTCGATTCTCCTAAGACCTTTATAGGATGGTATGATGCGAAAACTATCCGTTCCTTTTGATTATTGATCTTTTTAATTTTGCGAGTTAGTTGGTCTGGTCTCCCCCTTGTGGATTTTGTTTGGAGTTGTTCTTTGAGATCTCTGTCGCATTTACTAAAATTTTGGTAGTCTTTCGCCGAATTTTTTGTCGGCGTTCTGATTTGTTAAAGTTGAATGTCACATGGATAAGTATTTGCGATCTTTCAGTGAAGCTAGATTTCCGTGCTTAGTCTGTGCTTCTTGAAAGTTATAAGCTTTGAAATGACGTGAAGATCATTATTTTGAGGTTTTTTGATTGGATCTTCTTATACCTCAATAAAATTAGCCATTTTTTGTCTTTTCATTTTACTCCTTTTTGTGCCCCCAAGTCCCAACAACTCGTAGAGGTCTGTTTTACAGTTCGACCAATCCTCTTTCCCCATTGTTTCTAACAATATTCCAGTTCCTGGGATACCTTATTTTGATATATATATATATTTTTGGCTGACTAAACAACTTTGAACAAATCAATGCTTTAAAAGAGTCTTCAATTTGTGGTGTGGATCACATAACTTCAATTGAAGTTACTAACTTTCAGGCTGCTGGTGGTTCGAAGACTTCGCAGAGGGAGAGAACCAGAACTCATCAGCATGGAATATCCAAACAAAAGAGACAAGAAATAAAAGATGCATTTGATCTATTTGACACTGATAAGTCCGGTACTAGTCGAGCCCATCTCATTCTTTTTTTACTTTTATGTTTTGTATTCTTAGCTTCAAGGATTGCAATGTTGTACCGGTACACAATACCAGTTCATACTGGTTAGGCTCTCTGTTTGTACTCAGTGTACTGGGTCGGATTCAGTGCAATTACCAATTGCCCAAACATTTCCATGCTTTTAAGTGTAACTCACTTTGTAATTTTTTCTTATAGGTACAATTGATGCAAAAGAGTTGAATGTGGCTATGAGGTACCAATGTTGAATCTAATACTTCTCCCTTTATTGTTAGTACTTTACTGCCATGCTTACATAATTATGCAATTTTTTTTCACAGAGCCTTGGGGTTTGAAATAACAGAGCAGGTATGTACTGCTTTAATTTATACCCTCTGTAAGACATGACCAGCCTCGCATATATTTTATGGCAATGCATTATATTTCTTGTGTTTTTGGCTGTGTATGATACTTTTGACAACTTGGAGGGTACTCATTAAATTGCATCGTTTTTTCTAGAGGAATAAGCCTGCACAATGCTTATTGGGCTTGTTCGGCAAGCTAAGGAATAGTAAGAGAATAGAGGAGAATAGAGGAATTGTGGAATTGGGAATTGATCACTCTTCTTCTCTATTCCAATTGTGTTCGGTAAACTCAATGATTGGAATAGTAAAAATGAATATTATTAAAATGTAAAAATAGTAGAAAATGACCCCTGTGCCCTTATTTTGTTAATACAACAGCACACGTTTAATGCTATTAATTGTAGAATTTTTAGTAAAATGTTGAACACAAGTTTAACAGATAAAATTATGATTTTTTTGGTAGACAAAGGCCCTTAGGCATTACAATCATCCTTCTTTTACATAAAAGACCCTTTCTAAGATCAAATTGCATTCCTGTCTTCCTATGCAACTACATTTAAACTCAAATACCAGTACCTATCCTGACTGGGGAAAAATTATGAAATATAAATAATACTATAGATGAAGCACCAGCTGCTATCTTGGTCTTGATGGCCACATTAAAATTAATTGAGCTATTCGCCTATAACCCATTCTATCAGGAAATGCAAATAACTTAACAGTGAAGGGGCAATATGCGATATTTGTTGCCACACTTCTGACAGCCAATTTTTTCGCCATTCATACCAGACTAGCACCTCTGATGATTTACCGCGTTAAAAATAAAAAGGGTAAAAGGAACAACTAAGAAATTAAAATTACCAGAATCAAGAGCTTCCAATGAATTTTTTACCGAAGACGACTCAAGCAGTAACAAAGTTCATGAATCGGAGACGAAGGCATGGAACTAGTTAGTGGCGGCGAAGAGGCCATCACGCGTGATGTTCATGAAGAACTAAAATCGCTTTAACAAGACGGATCTTTCAAATGAATTTGTATCCATCTCACTGATGGTTTTAATTTTGCAAATCTCTCAGTAGATAGTTGGATATTTTGGATTGGAGTAGATGGAGAAAGAAAATTTTCTCCTCTGGAAGCGTGCAGCAAGAAGAAAGAAGAAGAGTATTAAAATGAATATAGAGTGCCACATCACTCAAATGAAGGACAAAAAGAGTCTTTTTTTCTTTCCTTTTCTAGCGCTATTCTCTATTCCAGCCTCCCACTGGAATTGAGAAAAGAGAAAAAATTCATCTATTCTGCCCCTCAATTCCAACTTAGCTTTTTGATGTTCGGCAGAAATAAATCATCAATTCCATTCAATTCCCCTATTCCAACTCTGCCGAACAGGCCCATTATATGCTTATACTCCTGCTTAGTCCCAAGAAAAGATTGCCTTTTTGTATATTTATGTGTCAGTTTTAAACCACTTGAGGTGTTTTTAATATTGTATATTTCTAATAGTTGTTAATCAACATTTACATGCACTGACATATTTGTACGGAATTAGCAAATACAACAAATGATTGCTGATGTGGACAAAGATGGGAGCGGGGCCATAGAATTGGAGGAGTTTATACAGATGATGACTGCCAAGATTGGAGAGAGAGACACTAAAGAAGAACTCCTCAAGGCCTTTAGCATCATCGATCAAGACAAGAATGTAAGTTTCAATTACCAACTGTTTTTCCTTTCTTTGCTTTTTTTTTCACATGCATTATAAACTTTAGCATGTTAACCTAGGACTTTTAGTACCACAGACCTTTACCTCTTTCCTTTTAGGCCAATTTAAACCAAAACATTGTATTCAAGCGTAAATAAATGAGAAGTATCACATGTTTCTCTAGAAAACAAAGAAATAAGAAGTATGTATCCATGCCAGGAATAGGAACCATGTCCCCAATAAGGCAGGAGCCTCAGGAGAGGCCAAAACATCTGTTCTCCTTTATTGTTTCTCTCTAAATATGAGAAATTGGAAGGGGTAGCTTGAGCATCTTTGAAGAAACTAAGAGAGGAAGGGCATGGATGGTATTCACACCTTTTGGAGGGTATTTTGTTGGCCCGTTTGCACCCAGGCTCTGAACTTTTGCAAGGATGTGCATGGATGTCTTTATTTACAAGTGATACATAGAGAGGGATTGACAATTAGTTATTTCCGGGAATCTTGACTGAAAGTTACTTGGATCCAGGGTTTCAATTCTTTTGGAAAAATAGGCAGAGCCCCTTCCATTAGAATAAAATGTAACATACAATGTTCAGAGAAAAGTAAACAAAAATAGAAAATAAGAGCTACCCAATAAAACCCAGTGCCATGGTAGGTCTCAGTAGCACACCCGGTATCCTCAACTAGACACTGAACTCCAAAAGAAGCAGTATCAGGGTTTCAGTTCTTGTGGATATCCACTATTATTTCATTATTTTCTGTGTTCATGTGACATGATTTTTCAGTCTTGTATTAAAGTTCATAATCGAGTTATATATAATATATACAGGGCAAGATATCAGTTGAAGACATCCAGCGTATTGCCAAGGACCTCGGTGAAACTTTCACCATAGATGAAATCAAGGAGATGGTCTATGAAGCAGATCAAAACGGTAAGCCTCCCGCCGCTTTTTTTTTTTTTGAAATAAATTCTTCAAGGTCTATCACATTAAGCTGTTAATATTGGTCTATAAGCAGATCAAAATGGTAAGCCTCCCGCCGCTTTTTTTTTTGTTTGGAAATAAATTCTTCAAGGTCTATCACATTTAGGTGTTAATATTGGTTATCAGATTTTCTAACCAAAAAGTATTGGTCTGTCTCGGATCCAACCAACAACAACAGCCAAGCCTTTAGTCCCAAACAAGTTTGGTAGGCTAGAAATGAAACCCAACCGGAGTCACTTCGGGAGGGTTTCATTTCCATAAAGAGGCTGCATTTTATGTTTGGCTCGCCATGCCTATCACAGACCTCCTTTTTCTTGGCTTGGGACAGGTTGTCTAGAAATGAAACTACACAGGTGGATTTTCTCGGATCCAACCAATGATATTTTAAAATTTTGCAACTGATACCTTATTTGGAGCAGTTAGAGATGAACTTGTATTCAACCAAAAGCAAGTTGAACCCCATCCAATCAGTATATGTACCGTTAGTTTATCTTTACAATCTAACAAATTGGATATAATAAATAATATTCCCTTCAAAACAATGCGGGGCTGTGAAGAAAATAAAAATATCAAACCAATTGGTTTTATTCAGTAGTAGTCTTTTCTGTTTTTGAGGTTATAAAAAGATATTGATCTGACCCGGACCGATGCATTGCCATCCTAGTTATTCGTTATTGATTGCAACAGCAGTTGGTAGTTATTGCCAAAATAACAGATTTTGTTCTTTGTTTTTATATTTTTTTTTGTGAAAATATTGAGATAATGATCCTGGAGCTAGCCTTTTATTTCGGTAAAGATGAATTAACCCCTGAACACATTTTAATCTGACTTCGACCCAGACCCTTCTCGGTAATTTATATGGTTAGGTCAACACATGGCAGGCTGAGTTGCTTCAGAAAAATTAATGTTTCCTGTGTGTGTGTGTGTGTGTGTGTGTGTGTAATTGCAGAGGACGGAGAGGTGGATCGGGATGAATTTATGAGGATAATGAAGAGGACGAGCTATGCATACTAGTCTTTGTTAGTACTGTATTCAGTGTTTATATATTATGTTTCTGTTGAGTGTTAACTACCATTTAGCCTACTGACTGATGCGAGATGATGCCTTTCTTTGCTTGGATTTATACATTTAGCTAGTATCATGGTGATTCTCTCATGTTTCTATACATGTTTAAATTTATCTAACATTGCTTATGAATTGGTCCTGTTAATTGATATTTGTAAAATGGACTCGATATAATTTCCGGTAGCAACCTTTACCTGGAGCTTACAGGTTTATGATCTGATTATTAAGTCATCTAAGCGAATTTTGACCTGTATAAGATCACCAAATTTCTCTAAAAATCCTTTGGATCTGTCTAAGTTGCTGTAGGTTGTCAGAATTGTGTCAGGCCGTTAAAAGAGATTGGAAGAGATCAAAAGTCAGAATTAATTAAAAACTGTTGTTTGTTCAATTCTTCGTGAAAGAGAAATTTTGAATATATACTTGGTACCAACTTACCTAACTTTTTTTTTTTATTATTCCAAGGACATGCATTCGGCTAAATTGTTTGTAAGCGACTACGCGTGCATAAAATTAGACATTGTCATGTCAGCTATTTAAAAGCTGAGGTGTTAGTGTTATTCTTGTATATGTCTCTGATAAACAAGTAAAAAGTTCACTATTCTCATGCTAGCCCTTGCATGATCCAAACGCGCCCTTAGATAACTTTCTCGATAATTTCCATCTTAAGGATATCATACGTGATCATAAAATCACCGAAACTTATATATACACTCTCTTTTATATTTTTTGTTTGACATGTGAATGAATATATCTGTGCTAAATAAAAACATATACAACAATCATATAGAGATAAAATTTCACTGGCGTGCATTTACGATACACTTTAGTTGTGTACATGTCCATACTTTTAATCAACTTAAACTTTATTTTTTATTATAAAATATCAAAACTGACAATACAAAATTTAAATTATGTCTTTTATACATATATCAGTTAATTTTTACAAAGTTAAATAAATATAACAAATATCATGCATAAGAATTCGGTTATAATTCATTGAGGGTGTGTTTGAGTGCGATCATTTCGACCGTCGTAAAATTAGCATAGGAAATGCTATAAGAAATCCAGAACAGCGGACAGAGGCCCATTAAGAAATCCAGCGGATAGAGGCCCATCAAACCCGGCCCGGAATCCAGTTATTGACATCGAGAAAGTTCGGGTCTTACTCCCTGGCACCGGGTCCCACCGATGCCCTTCCAATCAAAACCCAACAACAGAATTCCTCCCCAAGGCCACGGGAGGAACGCCCGACGTACCACAAGCGAGAAATCCGACTCGAGGAGAGGGAAAAAAGACAAATAAATAACAAAGAAGGTGAATCGGAGAGGAGGCGATGTGGCACGAGGCAAGGAAATCGGAGAAGAAGGTCCACGACCTGATGGAATCCGCACGTAAGCGGGCCATGCGCCGTGCGGTTTACCTGGCCAAGCGCCGGGGTGATCCACACCAGTCGCTTCAGGTCTCCGGCGTACGGTGCCGTGTCCACCGAGATGATGGCCTTTACCAGGCCGCTGAGGAACAGCTCGGCCTGTATGCTCCTTTCCTTCCTCAGCCTTTTTTTTTTTTTTAACCTTTTGTCTTATAAGTTTTCTTTGTAGCAATCTATGTAGACGGTTACTGACCTGAGGTGTATAGGAGCTAGTATTTCAGCTATATTGCACAGCAAGAGAGATTTGGTTAATAGGGAATCAGATGAAATGTCTGTTGAATTCATTAGATATGAAACAAAAACATTTGCTTGGTTTTAATTTGAAATCAGCTAGTTGTAGTACTGTTTCATTTCCAGTTCTAGTTGTTCAATAGTTTATCTCCAGACTACACAAATTTGCTATTTTTTTCCATTTCAGAAAGAAACTGGTGCTAAATTGAACTAATATTTTGTTCATGTTTCGTAGGATTCCATGGAATGGAAATGAAGACAATCTCATAGACAGGTAAGCAGATTACAAAGTGTTATATAGAGACAACAATTCAGTTGACATTTGTTGTGCATGTAATTTAACTGGACCTCTGTAGTACATTACTGACTGATAACTTACAATTAGCAAATTAGGTCTAGAATGATGTTATTTTTAAAAAGTCTTGAATGATGTAGTTTAGCCTCAGCTCTACTCTTAGCTTCAAGTTAACCCAATTTCACTCCAATTAACTAAAAGGTAAGGGTTAATTCTGAATTTGGTCTTCATTTTGACCAGTTTATCATCAATGTACACCTCATTTGTTTGATGAAGCAAAAATTAAGCCAAGAATATTCCAAATGAATAATAAATAATTAAACAAATGATTAAGACAGAGAATAAGAGGGCAACTGTTCATTGAATTCTCCCATTCCTGCACCACATAGTTGTCCTAGATAATTGTCCTAGATATGAGAACTTGCCACGACAAGAAGATGATGGTGTTTTTTTCATCTGGCAGATTTGACGGGCGTGCTTTACTCGATTTTATACGTGAGCCTGGCTCTCGGCCTTTTAGAGCGAAAGAGAAAACAGAGGAAGAAGAGGAGCTAGAAGAATTTGTGAATTTTGAGCGTTACCGTGATTTGATTAAGCATCGCCGCAGAGGATGTCGGTACTTCTTTTATTTTTTAAAAACCATGAATTAATTTGTTCTTTGTCTAGCAAGATAAGGGCAAACTATCTGCTTCAAGTTCAGTTTTGATAACTATATTGAATTTCAGTATGAACTCGGTAAGAACTATACTTGGACACCCAATCCTCCCTTTTATAAGTTGCTACTTTAGTTATTTGTAACTGGTCACCTGAATTACCTTTCATGATGTTTATGTAATTATTTCAAATTTGCTCCATTTGAAGGAAAATTCTTAGTAATTACTTGCATGAAAGCACTTGCAGTCATCTGTACATAGTATAGCTTTTTGGTCAATTTCACAATCAGTATTTAATTTCTGTGTTGTGTAAGCGTAAAATTATTCAAGTCTAGGTGACTCTGTATTAGTGACCCTGTTTATACTGTTCTGGATTGGTTTGACTTGAGAATTATGGAATTGATATATGTGTGCAGTTTCTGAGGAGGAGGGCTTGCAACATGTCCAAAATGAGTTGGAAGCAAAGCTTTCTGCTCACCTAAGCATTGTCAAGTATGTTTGCTTTCTTTTCCTTGGAATTCCCTTATTTATATTTGAGAAGTTTGCAACTCTTCTTAGGGTCTAATCCCCCAAAGTTTGCATTTGAGTAACATAAAAAAATCAAAAGTATGTAAATGAGGATGACAAATTATCTTGTTTTAGTTCTGTTCATACGGGTTCTTTCAAATGTATGGCACCAGTACAAATAGATAACTTCTTCTGGTTAAGTCATTTGTGAAACATCTCTTGGCATGATAACATAATACAGGCCACAGCAGTCACAGCCACCCTCTTCAAAGGGTTCGTACTCCCAGGTTGGCTTTTCCTACAACGGACACAGCGCTGGCGAAACTGCAAACCCTGATACTGATGATGAAGATGACGAGGACGATGATGAGGATGAATTTAGCAGTGATGATAGTGACGATGAGAAAATGGAGGCCATTGCGAAGGATTTTGGAGTGAAGAGGTACAATTGGCTTGTCTACAAGGAGAAGAAGGATAAGGAGGAGGAACAACGTCAGAAGGAACTCATCAAAGGAGACCCCTCTATTGTAAGAGAACTTCCCTTCATTAATTTTTCCAATGTCAGTGGTTTCATTGCTGATAAAAAGGGCGGTCTGTGTTTCTTGGGTCAAATTATGATGTTTTTGGCAAAATTAGTTAAATGTCAAGTAAGCATGTCAAATTATCAAGGCAACCATAGAACTACGATGGGTGCCCGAACAGGTATGATGTGTGCATTTAGTTGGTGATAAACCTGTCCACGGTATGCATTAGTCTATGTTCCTTTTACAGGGCCCTAGTCCTAGTAATTGCTTATACTTTGTGGTTTATAAAAGCGGATTGTATTACAATCCTTCAAAAGAACCAATATGTTTATTAGTTTTTACTATATGATTCCCAGAGGAAATTGAGTCGTAGGGAAAGGAGAAAACTTTCGCAAATGGAGAGAGAAAAAGAACGGGAGACGGCCCGTTCTCTCGGAAGGGGCCCACATCATGACCCTTATAGGTCCATTCATTTTTCTCATTTTGTCTCAATTTTATTCTAAATCTTAAGGAACTTATTCGTAGTCTTCACTTTGAAAAAATTGTTTTAATCTTGTGAAATTTTCTCAGGGACCCACGCCGAAGCCCCTCTTATGATGGATATTCCAGGAGGAGAAGGTGCGTACTTTTCCTTGGGTTTTATAAAGGGAAAATTGCCATGAGTGTCCCCACAAATCCTAAAAATTAGAAAAAAAAAAAAGAATATCTTTCATCATTGTATTTTTATGTGCAGAAATGTTGTCTGTAGTCTTATCTCCCTATCCCAATTACATGAAAGTTGCTTAGACTGACATTCATCTTTGAGTGAGTCTATAGTACTATGCATATCACGGGTTGGTCCGTAATACGGCTCAATATTCGACTTTTCAAAATCCTAACGGTCGATCCGAACCATTCATCTTGTTCTCCATAGTAATATGTATTTGGAGACCAAATTTTACATTTTTTGAAATTTTTTTACTATTTTTTTAGATATTTAGAAAATCACTTGATCTGAAAATTCTGGACCATCCAAAAACAGTGATTTTCAATAAATCTAAAAAAATAGTAACAAAATTTCAAAAAATGTAAAATTTGGTCTCCAAACACACATTAATATGGAGAACAAGATGAACGGTTCGGATCGACCGGTAGGATTTTGAAAAGTTAAATATTGAGCCGTATTACGGGCCAAATCGTAATATGCATAGTACCATAGACTCTTCATCTTTCTTTGTTTATTCAGAGATATTTAAATTCAAAAGGGATTCATTATGGAGTTTTATATGTTGTGGAGGATATCATTGAAATGTCCTATTTTATGGTGCTATGTGGAAGTATCTCCAATTTCAGATTATGATTTTCTCTCTAATAATAATTTTTTTTTAAACCAGATCAAGGTCAAGGTCGAGATCGAGATCGAGATCACGATCCCCTTCGAGTTATTCAAGGAGGCACACCCATGATAGCCACAGAAGTAGCAAATTAAGGCCACCGAAAATAGAATATATAACTGAATTTGGAGGCGGGTCCCCTCTTCGATCTGAGCAGCAAAAAACAGAATGGATCTCTCCACCATCTTCTCCAGTTCAGTCCGAAGCTGTACTCAACCGGTCGGGCAACCTTGAACTTTTATACTTGCAAAGAAATATGAAAATAAGAGAAGATGAGATAGAGAGAGCGCTGAAGTTTGGCGGATCTTTTGTTCTCTATTCATCATGATTCTGATTTATAAGATACTTTATCGGATTCTCATCATAGAAGAATTTGCTAATTGTTATAGCTGATGAATGCCAATATGTGTTGTTACCTGCATTGTGTAGTATGATGTGTTATAACAGGTTTGCAATAAACCCTTGTCTGTCTATAATCCTTTTTTGTTTATGCAGATCCTCTGGGACACAGATTCTCGAGGCACTTCATGGCGACCCTGCATCTGCTGCTCGCACCATTGAACAGGAAAAGACCGCTAAGTTTGTTAAAACACCTGGCAGGTGATATTTACTAGGTCCAGTATATCCGTACTGGTTTGTTGTGGTAACCAAATAAGGACAGATGAGATCAGAGAAAGAAAGATTTTCAGACTGTAGGGTTGCAATATTGGTATTATACTGCAATTAGCAATCTACTCTGTAAAAACATACTGCATTCCCTTTTATTCATTCTTTCACTCATTTAATTTCATATTATTTGAACTTCTTTTGCTTTCTTTTATTTATTTCACAGCACCTCCTCTGGGTTGTCCAAACTCAGTAAGACTCTCTCAGGTGGACATTCGAAGAATCCATCTGGAGAGAAAAAAGAGACACCCCAGGAGCGCCTTAAGAGGATAATGAGCAAACAATTGAACAAACAGAGTATGTGTTTCCTGCATTGCAGCTTCTACTCTGTTTTTTACTGACAATTGGGTTGACCACAACCACAACTGTAGTTTAAATTGCCTTTGGATGGATATGTACATTTGTCTTTTGATACTGTATTTGTGCGCCGGTGGTTCTATTTGGTTGTTGCTGATACTGTTAACTTTAGGTAACCTTGACTTTAGTTGGCGGTTAGGCCTAATACACCTAATTTCCAAAAAAAAAATTGGGTCGACCACAATACAAAACCCAATCTGTTAGCACTCCTAGAGTCCTAGTTGCACTATGACCTATAATTGACTTATGGCTTTGGTTTACAGTAAAGAAAGACACTGCTGCCGAGATGGCAAAAAAGCGGGAGCAAGAAAGGGAGAGGAGAGAGCGTCTTGCTGAACTGAGTAGGTTAAGCCGCCACAGCCGGAGCCGAAGCCGTAGCCGTGGACGAAGCCGAAGCCGGAGTCGAAATCGAGATCGAAGCCGAGGGAGAAGCTGGAGCAGGAGCCAGTCTCCCCCAAGGTAATTTTACTTTTATCTCTGCATTGTAAAAGCGTCACCCAACTTAAGTTTTGGATCAAGGATTTAAGGTATCACTTTATAGATTACCCCAGCACAGCACGAGTATACCATAACCTGTTCTAGGGTTTTCCTTCAGTTTATTGAAGACCAGTCCTTGGAGGCTTTGTTTATGTCCCCAGTTAAACAACCTCAGGTTGTTACACTTTGTTTATGTCCCCAATTAAATCACCAATGCGATACTGTATTGTAATTATCACTACCTGAGAACTTCCAAATTCAAACCATAAACTGACAATTGATTAGATGTTTGTTTGGTTTTGTGTAGCTTGCTCAGTTTGGGTGAGTTTCCAGTCAGCGCTGGCTGTTTAGTCAGTTTATGGTTGATTTTGGTTCAGGGTCTCTGACTTGTGAAAGTTGTGGTCGGGTTGGGTCAATATCAATTTGCCATTCTTTTTGGTGCACACTAACTAATAAGCTGTTTCCCAATTTCATGCTTGCACTCTGGGCTTCTGTTTGTGTTATAGGAGGCGTAGGTACAGTAGAAGCCATAGCAGAAGCAGGAGCCCTAGGAGACACCGTGTCAGATCTCGTTCACCAACACACCGCCGGTCGCACACTAGGTCACGCACTCGATCACCTTCACCTAGGTAGGCTTTTTATCACAGTGCTTCTTTTCTTATCTTGCGGGATTAATATTTTGGCACAAGGTCATGCAGAGGCGGATCCAGGATTCTTGTCGGGGGGTTATAAAAAATTATCGAATCGGGCGGGTTTAAATCCATTTACTAATTGAGTACTTGATAAAAAAATAATGTATTAACTTATATTTTTCAATACTCTGACTTGTAATTTTTGATGTTCTTAACTTATAATTCTAATTACCAATTATAATTCAAGAAATTAATTTTGATTTTAGCCTTAAATTTAACCCGAATTACAATTAAACATTTAGAGGGGGACAAAAAAAATTCCAGGGGCGCAAAGCCGAACGGAACTGATAAATCACCACTAAAACTCAAAATGCAAGGGGGGTGCCCCCCCCCCCCCCCCCCCCCCTCCACATGGGTCCACCCCTGAGGTCATGCACTAGTATGGACAGGTCTGCAAAAAGCATTTGTTTGAACAAGATTCTCTGGATCTTTTGTTTTCTTCCATCCCCCATCTTAATGATTAATAACAATCGATGGTAAATCAAATGACATGCAGAGATTCAAAATTGTTGGCTTCTCTTAATTGAGCATCTCTTCATTTAACAGGTCAAGAAGCCGATCAAGACACTGAGCTGTTAAATTATTTTCGGGAATAGTATTGTCTTTCTGTATTGGGATCCCTTCATATTTACTTTTTTGCTTGTATTTGTTAGTTATTACTGAATGAAAGCAGCTTGCTGTCGACTAGACTTCTTTGTGTAATGGCAGTCTGAAAAGATCAGGTTAACTAATTTTGTGAGGTCAAATTATCTAATCATTGGTTGTGTTTGAACTGCGGCGAAGATATTTGTGCTTCTTGGTTGGATATAGTGTTAATTTGCTGATATGAATAGAACTAGGGTGTTTGCTCTCCAAGCCACTTGGTGAATTTAGCTCTAAAAACTATTGAATTGATTTCAAACTAGAAATCCAAACCAATAAAATAGATTTACTTCATGAGTGATGCTTTTACGTAAAAAAAAAAAAAAATTAAATTAATTTAGTACAAAGTTATGTGATTAAAATTAAAAGGTTTATAATTAATTTAAAGTATTCAATTTTTGAATGTAGTTTGATATTTTGACTTTATACTAAATTAGTTTAAAATTTTAAAAATCTTGCATGCAAACTCATCAGTCGTGAAGTAGATTGGTTTTAATAATTTAGATTCGTAGTTTAATGTCAATTTGATAGATTTTGGATCTAAGTTCATCAAAAGGTTTGATAAGCGTGAGAAAATGCAAGTTCTACTTGTGCTGCCAAGGGTGGAATCAAATTTTCTAGCTATGGAAGTTAATTGTGAATGAGAGTCAATTATATAAAAATTTTATGTTGTGAATGAGATCAATTTACAGTATCTGTAATATTTTACTCTATATTATATAAAAAAATATGTATAAATACAATTTTTTTGAAAACTAATTACTCTCTCCGCCTCTGCGTGCTGCTACAAGAAAAAAAAATAAAAGACAATTAATAAATTGTGGTTGGGTTATGAACTCAGGGTTATGATGGAAGAACTGCATGAGTTCTTATATTCTAACTTCTAAATCCGCCTGTCATTGATCAAAAAGGCAACAAGGTTGGGGGCCATCAGATCAAAATTGAACAATCCTGGTTCTAGATATTCGATAGAAACTGAGCCCAACTATTTTGTCTGGGTCTAATAATGTCATTTTCAATTTAAAAGATGCTAGCACTAATTCTAATATCATTGGTTCGATCGAGTTCATAGTTGCAAGTACAACACATGCAAACCACAAAAGGTTTGTCTTTTTCCCTTTGTTTTGCTTCACGTGATTGCACGAGAGTTGCCGGATCAAGCAGTGCAAGCAAAAATCAACATGCTATCATCTCCGATAATAAATTACGAGACCCTTTACAGTTCCACGACAGATACCCATGGATCATTTTCTCTAGCCAGAGGTAAAGTTATTGACAGGTCTTCTTTTTCTTTAATATAATGTATAGGTCATATTATTATTATTATTATTATTATTATTATTATTTTCAATTTCGATTTCATTATTCATGCATTGTATGAAATTAAAACAGCGCCGTCAATATTTTTATTCCATAACAACATGTATCATACAGATTGAAATTTTGATAAGTCAAAAGATTGTTGTCAACATGCTATCATCTCCGTTATGTCTGTATTGTTTCAGATTCTGATCATTAATATTTGTTTGTTTATTTTGTTTCAAATGGTCTGATTTAAAACGAAGGACTGAAATTGATCCGACAATGTTATAATTTTTATGGTTTGAAAACACTATAACGGCACTATAGTGCACTATTTAAAAACTTAATTTTTTATCATTCTAATTTAGAAACTAAATTTTAGGTTTATCATTTAAGTACTTAATCATATTTATTGATCCTTGGGGAGTATCCTATAGGTAGGTCCATCCGATCCTGGATTCTATACATTACCTCACCATTTGAGTTTGAATCCGCACCGTCCGATTATAATTCAAATACATTCGATCCAAATTGTAATGCAGGAGATATTTTTAAGATCCACTGTAATATATATAAAGAACAGACCTGATTCAAACTAAAACGAGGAGGTAACTTGTCTCAAAGCATCTACATTCTTGGTATTACTATAGTTTTTAATTTGATATGATAGTTTCTAATTTAGTTTTACAGATATGGGAGATTTTTTTATTCGGAAACTATAATGCATAAAGTTTTTATTAAGAAACTGTTTATAAACTTTATACTGATTAAATGATTGGTTCAATTTTTATTTATTTTTAATTTATTACTGAGGTGACTTAATAGAAACTCTAAAATTAATTTAAAAATAGAAACTTTAAAAGTTTGAATTTAAAAAAAATAATTAACTATTATTTAAAAATTAATTTGAGTTAGCTGGACGTAAATGTTTTCAGATTCATCCGGTATGGCTTTGGTATTAGCATTGGGAATAAATATAAACAATAAAGGGACCACGTGTCGCTCTGATCTCGAAATTATTTAAAATTTGCAACAGATCATATGAATAATCGCCACATTAGTTGAGTTGCATGCATGCAGCAGATCGAAATCAGAAGAAAAGAATCATATAAAAAAATTAGTCCGGCCTGACCTTGCCTTATAAAACAATAAATTCAACTAATGTTTTGATCAATGTATCTTGCAATATCTCCGTCGCATCACCTTTTATTTTATTCTCTGCGTTAATTCGGTATCAACACAAAACATTTATTTTTAGTGTAATTTTTAAGAAATGATTTGGGATAAAATGGACCCAAATATTAAATCAAAAGAAGGGTGAGTGTTTTGATGGGTATCATATCAAATTCAGTTCAACGTTCGATCAAAATTATTCAATCTATATCAAAAATCATATACACTTTATCTGCAATTTTTTTTAAGTTTTTTGTGTTAATCTTAATACAAATCGAACAGTTCTAATATAATATCAAACCGAATTTAACATAGCGCGTTTTGGTTGATCATTTACAATTTACTTTTAATTGCTTTTTCTACACCGGAAATTGAGAATGGCCACGATAATATTGGTAGTTTGCACTTTTACTACTTTTTTTATTCTTCTCTCGTTGGCGTCTTGTGCTTATTTTCTTTCCCTTGGACTTCAATTAATAAAGGTTTTGTCAACTTTTATTACACAAATTGGTAATATACATATAATAATAATATTAATAATAATAGCAGCAACAGCAGCAATAATAATAATAATAAGGTTGAGATTTCTTGACAATCCTAGAATTTTCTTAAAATTAAATTAAAAGGTTCATGAAATAGATTAAAAAAAATATAGACATTCTGACCATACGAGTCAATGCCGCAAATTTTTTGCAATTAAAATGTTATTTTGATAGTAAATCAAGTGTTGTTAAATACAAATCACTTTATAAGCCTTAAGTCGTTTGATTTACTATAAAGTTTGTATCAACTTTTATTATTTTTCACACGCACGGTATAATATAGTATAGTGATATTCTTAATATAACATTTTAAATTATGAGGTTTTTTCAATTATCAAAATTGTCAAGTTCACTAGTTGTCAATAAAGAATTAGGCTAATATGACACTAGTGTTATATAAAACTAAATAACACCACATCTTAAATCTTTAGATCTGCTTTAAGATCCGTAATATCTGCTTTTACTATTTAAGCACTTCATTTTGTACGGATCTTAAAGCAGATCTAAGGGTTTAAGATGTGGTGTTATTTAGTTTTATATAATACTAGTGTCATATTAGCCTAACTCGTTAATAAATATCAACTCATAGTAGATGATGATGACAATGATGATGACGATTGATGATGATAAAGAGAGGTTGTGATATTATGCATAAGGCACGTTGGTCCGTAATGCGGATCAATATCTTTATTTGTAACGTTCAAATTATCAATGTAAATCGTTCAACATAATCTCTATATAGAAAATATACTTGCAAAATAAATTTTATATTTTTTTATAATATTTTTTACTATGTTTTAGATAGACAGAAAATCACTATTTTTGAATAGCCTTAAATTTTTAGATCTCATGATTATCTACTACCTATCTAATTTTTTTTAGAGATTTTATATGAAAATTATGCTGAACGGTTCAGATCAATTATTTAAATTTTAAAAATAAAAATATCAATCCTTAGCACGACTCATTATACGTCGTGCATAGTACCATAGCCTCACTTCTCGTCGTCATAGTAATAGTAATAGTAATAATAAACTTTGTCAGTTGTTACTATTAAAAGATATTAGTGAATAAATAAATACACATGGTCACGTTCCAGAATGAAGATAGCACACAAGCAATTTTAATTTTGTTAGTGTACTATACATACTTGTCTAAATTAAGCGTGCTAATAATCGATAATTAGCACTTAATTTTCTATTAAGCAGGGAAAGTCTCCATTAAACTGCTTAGTCAACCAGGTTAATTGTCAACTGATTCTTAGTACAAGACATTGATTCGATCATGAGCTTCGATCGTTCGAGGGAAATGAAAGATTCCTTTGCCAATTTTGCGCAAGTTACGCTGATGCAAGTCAAATGTCACTAAATAGTAATGGCCTAAACAATTTTTAATTTGAAAGATTCCTTTGCTAATTAAATCCGTAAGTCAAATGTCCCTAGAAGAGTAGGGGAAGATTTTTCAAGTTTCCATTAATCCCGGTGCACCATGCACCTGGATCACTACTTGATGGACATTTAATCCGAAAAATAATAGATTTACATTTTATTCAATTAGGTTCGGAATAAATATTGATCGTGAATTTCAAAAATATATTGGTTAAAAGTTAAAACCTAATTCCATCCGTCATCCGTGTAATATAATTAAATTAAATCTAGATTTAATCATAATTTAGGAACCTCTTGATGAATTGTTAAAATTAATACTATTTTGAATAAATTATAGATAAGAATTATGTAATTTGCTTACAATTTATTTTACTTGCAACAATTTGCTTTCGAACAAATATTGTTGTCATTATTAGTTAAAATATATCAAGAACGCTATTTCATGAATATTATTATTTGAGGAGAGTTTAATTAGATGTCTTCATTTTTTGTGCATATGTCAGACTATTATGTTTCAACTTTTTAATTTTCTAATAAAAAATAGTTTAAATTTTATATGTCAAAATAAAATCACTAGATGTAATCATGTGATATATATTATTTTATCTGCATATACATAAAAAAATGATAACTTTTCAATTTTTGTTTTATATGAATTAATAAGTTGAAAAATCAGCGTGCATAGTTTATCCAAATCGATGTATTTTTGTAAGATGTTGATACTAATTAAAATAAAACTAAAATATCTTGATTTTTTATGTACTCGAAAAAAATGATATTAATCATACTTAACAGTTTTATTTTAGCATTTAAGTTAGTGTAATTTTAAAATTTGAGACATAATAGTGACACAAAAAGATAAAGACATTTGAACCATCCTCTTATTATTTTCATATTTTTATTAACAATTTAATTTTTCCTATTATCGAGTTTATGTTTAGTTTGCATTATTTATATTATTAATAACAAAGGAAGCAGCTAACAATCCCCCAACTCCAGTCCCTCAAAAATATCCAGAGATTTTCAACTAATTATGTAAATATCAATAGTAAATTCTGTAAAGATTAATAGTAAATCCTGTAAACATCAATACTAAATTCTGTAAACTAATCCAACAAATATTGTAAACATAAAAACGCATGAAAGCTGTTAAAAATGCGTGAAAGTTGTTAAAAACGCATGACAGCTGTTGAAAACATGTGACAGCTGTTGGGGACCATTTTTGTGAACATACACATAATATCCTGTAAACATATACATATTATCCTATAGACATACACATATTATCCTATAAACATACACATATAATTCTGTAAACATACATAGTGTACTTGAAATTATAGCAGGTGAACATACACATAATATCATGTAAACATATGCATATTATCTTGTAAACATACACATATTATCCTAAAAACATATACATATAATTATGTAAATATACATAGTGTACTTGAAATTATAGCAGTTAAAATTATGACAATTGTGGCAGTTAAAAATGCGTTAGAACTAAGCTAAAAAAATAAAGATTTTATACACGGAGATTTTTGGGAGACTGTAACTCGAAGAAATTACCTTTTCTCAATAACAAATACTTTTTTATTTTAAAAATATACTAATCCAATTATCTAAAGAAATATCGATTAAATAATATTTAAATTATAATGACTAGTTATGAATTATTATTACATTTAACCCGAACGTCTACATAAATTCAAGTTGAAAATATAGACGAAATGGATCACGGCTGCATCTTGGTGCACCTGGTTCAACCAGGACTTAAACCGAAACATGCTTTAAAATCCGTTAGGAACTTAGTCGACTCTCACCTCACCTTTTCTCCCTTCCTCACCAGTCACCAAGCAAAATTTGAAGCAAACACAAAACAAACGAAGAAAACCCAAGAGATCAAACTTCCCCACACCTTGACACACAAAAAAACGAAATCAAGAAAAAAAAAATGGTGGATGTGGCACAACGGACTGCCACATTGCCACCACCTCATCCAACCCCGGCCCCACTGCGCAGACTCTCAGGATTGCGTCGCCTCTCGGCCCGTGCCTCCTCAGCATCCCCTTCGACCCCGTCTCGCACTGCTGTCTCCTCTTTCGCCGACCTAGCCTCCTCGATCCTCTCTCACCTCAGCCTCTCCTCTGTACTGATTGAACCAGGCCTCTCTGATTCTGATTTGTTGCGCATTGAATCAGAGCTGTTGATCACCTTCCCACCTGATTTGCGCACTCTGCTCTCCCTCGGGCTCCCGTCTGGAAATGGGTTTCCTAACTGGCGTCACCGGCCGCTCCAACCGGTTTTGAACCTTCCCTTGAAAAAGGCACCTCTGGTTGGCCAGTCGTCTCTTAGAAAAGCACCGCTTCTCATACCGGTACCTGTTCTGTTCTCATTTTGAAATTTTATGGTACATTACAAAGAACGAAAGAGATTTTGTCAATTGGAAGGAAGAAAAGAAAACCAAGAATACTTCTTCCATTGCTACAATATTAATCATATACTGTTGACAGGTGTATAACAACTGCTACATTCCAGTGTCGCCATGTCTAGCCGGCAACCCAGTATTTCGAGTTGATGAGGATTCTGTGTCCATAGCTGGTGTAGACCTGGCTGATTTCTTTAGTCGAGAAACCGGTTTCCTCCATCCCCCAGCCACCTCGCTCAGGCGCCAGCTGTCAGCCTCTCTCCCCCCTTTCCATCCTTCCACTGCTTCTACCTTGACTTCTAGAAGAAGCCTTGACTCTATGGCAGGGAAAACACCCCGATGGATTGAGTTCTGGACTGACGCCACCACCACAGCCAATCGGAGACGTCGGATCAGTGGTAGTAACGACTTCAGTGATCAAGAATTAGTCTTTGAAATAAAAACTGTAGAAAAGCTTCCCAAGTGGGTCTCTACCTATCTAGATGAGATCAGTTCGATGTTACGATCCGGAGGCTGGTGCGAATCGGATGTGAAAGAGATGGTACACGTGGAGGCATCTGATATATCCTCCGATGGGAAAAAAATCGACGGTCAGGATGTGCTCGAGAAACTTCTTAGAAAGACCGATCGGTGCTCTGATTCGCTTCGACGAGCCGGGTGGAAGTCAGACGAGGTTTTGGAATTGCTCCGGTTGGATTTGGAACGGCGAAAGCCAGTACGGAGACCCCAGGTGAGGTTACCGCCCAAGGTTCCCCTGGCGGTTATCGGACCTGGTAATAATTTGGATAATAATTATCGGACCTAGTTCTAGATTCATGGAAGAAATCCATGGGGCTGCCTTTTGAGGTTTTTTGTGAATAAAAACGGAGGCAAAGGCAACGGTACAGAAAAAGAGAATTAGGAAATAATAGAGTATGATTAAAGATCTTTGATTTTTTAATTTTTTATTATGATATTGATTGGAAATAATGGGATTTTAGGACTCTGCGCTCGGATTATTTATTATCTGTAGCATTACGGCTGCAGCAGCTATGTAATGGGTTGTTATACAGTTTGCTGTAATGCAAATTTGAAAACTGCACCGATGATTACTCTTATAAATCCACAGAGATATGGCTTTTCCTAAAAGGCGGGAAATTGAGTGGAAGCATTTTTCAATTCTTTTCGTTTTTAAACAGAGGAAAGCAAACAGTGGACAATTTTTATTGTAGAAAATAAAAAAAATCAAATTATCAGGACAGAAATTTATTTATTTATCTTCAAAAAATAAATGAACCGAAACATTAATTTTAGTAGAACCGAATTAACAATTTGTTTTCACTAAATTTCACAATAACAACACCAATCATAATAACAAATGAATTATTCGGATTTGGTTCAGCGAGATAAAAAATTCGTGATTTGAAAATAATTAGGTTATAATTTAAGAATAATTATGAATTATCCGGATCAGAGATCTGACTCCTGCAAGATAGCAAAAAAAAAAAGAACGTTATGAAAAAATTCAGGAAATAAAATTAGGAAAAAATTCACGAATTATTCTAGTTTAATTCAGTTAAAAGTTCGATTAACTGAATAATTCGACTTCAGTTCAACATTACTCAAAAAACAAATTATTCAAATTTAATTCGCAAATGTTGTGACCTATGCCAACGATCACAAAATCTGAAAACTACCCGCCACACGGGCGCAACTTTTATAGTTTAATTTAATAAAATCATTTTTCCTGTTTAAGCTTTTGGAACAGGGGAGAATTGATAGCCAGAATTAGAATGTCAGTTGCTATTTGCTCTGCCAATCTGCACATGTCATTGATTGTCAATACTCCATAGCCAAATAATGAACCAATGTGGTACAGTGCTGCCTGTTTGGCTTGGCACAGCGGTTGCATTTACTCCACGTCGTCCTTTTACCAAACTTTATTAATTGAATGCAAAATATGTATCACCGCTGGTCAGTAAGTTCATTTAAACAGTAATTTCATTTAATTAAGAATAATTATATGAATCTCACCGCTTCAGTTTCTTCTTATCACCGTAACAACATTAGATAAAGATTATACTATTATAGTTCTTCTTTCTCAATTTTGCACTCATCTCCGCGTTATTCTGCATCTTCATATATATATATATATATATATATATAGGATTTGGCTAATATGTTATGGGTAGCTAAGAGGCATCCCGTGCTACGGCTCAATATTCGACTTTTCAAAATCCTAATGGATGATTCGAACCGTTCATCTTGTTCTCCATATTAATATGTGTTTAGAGACCAAATTTACATTTTTTTGAAAATTTTTTACTATTTTTTTATATTTATTGAATATCACTGTTTTTTATAATTCAGATTTGTCTGAAAAACAGTGATTTTCAATAAATTTAAAAAAATAGTAAAAAATTTCCAAAAAATGTAAAATTTGGTTTCCAAGCACATATTAATATGGAGAACAAGATGAACGGTTTGGATCGACCGTTAGAATTTTGAAAAGTCGAATATTGAGCCATAGCACGGGAGGCCTCTTAGCTACCCATAGCACCGTAGCCAAGTCCTATATATATATAGAGAGAGAGAGAGAGAGAGATGGACTTGGGTGAGCCGCGGTGTATACGCGTTTGGTGCTCCATGGTACAGTTTAGCCATTTTGAAAATTCAAACAACTGATCCGAACAACTCAACACGATCTCCATATTGAAATGTGCTTGGAGACCAAATTTTACATTTTTTGAAATTTTTTTACTATTTATTAAGCAATTTCGAAAGTCGCTGATCTGATGGTCCAGAAAATTTTACTGTTCACAGCAAAACAACAACTTTCAAAAATGCTTAATAAATAGTAAAAAATTTCCAAAAAATGTAAAAATTAGTCTCCAAGCACATTTCAATATGGATTAAACATCTAATGATTCGGATCAGTCATTTGGACTTTCAAAATGAAGTATAAACGCGTATACACCGCAGCTCACCCAAGTCCATCTCTCTCTCTCTCTCTCTATATATATATATATTTAGAAGATAAAATATTAATACTTTGATGCATAATTTATTATGATTATCTTTCTTTTTCAATCTTTCAATGATCTTTCCATCAATCTTCCTAGCACAATTAGGGGTGGCAACGAGCTGGCCCGGTCCAAGCTAGACCCTAGTTCCGCTTGTTAATTCTGAACTGAGTTATAACCGAGCGAGTTGGATCTAAGATATCCAAACTGAAATATTGGTTTGAAATCATAACAAGTTAGCCCATAGCTAGATTGTGAGCTGACGAGCTATCTAGCTCATTAGGTTTGATTGAATCTTGTTTTTAAAAGAAAATAAATTCTACAAATTTTTTGGATCAAGCTGAATCGAGCTAGACCGAGCTAAACAATATGAAATGCATACAAATTTACAAATTGGTCCTAGCCGAGCTAGTTCACGAGCTGGCGAGCAAGCCAGGCTCCAGCTTGAACTCGTTAATTATAAACCGAGTTAGTGGTGAACTAGCTCATTAACAGCTCAATTCAGTAACGAACAAGCTGTTAGTGAATGAATTAGGTGTGAGTCACGATCGAGCCTGGAGCTACGAGTTTTTTTCCACCCCTAACTCGGAATAATACAGAAAACGAGGGCTAAATGTTTATAAAAATAAATAAACATTAAAATTATAGATATATTCTGTATTATTTTACTTGTGCTGTTTAAAATTAGTGCAGTTGAAAGCTAATTCGTCAATTGTTGAACATTTTATAATAAAACTATCTGTAGTACAAAAAACGATTTTTTTACCATGGTCTAAAAATAGACTTGTATATGATTTTTCAACCGTGTTTATTTCAGTCTAATAAGTCGCTAAATTTTACACGGTTTTGGAACAGTGTACAAAAATACTAATTTTATGCGGTTTTTGATAAAAAAAGAAGAAGGCCGTGTATGATTCATATTTTTTTTCCTGATTTTTTTGTCAAAATACATCATACACAGTTATTAAAGTAAAATCGTATATAAAAACCTTAATCCTATACTTTTTCAAAGTAAATCGTGTATAATTAAAAAAAAAAAAAAAAAAAAATCCTAGATCTGAATTCAAATTGAACCATAGATCTAAATACCAAAAACACTAAACTAAATTTCAAAAAACTATAAACCTTACATAAATACGACACATATTATAAACACATATTACATGAACAAAAGCATGAAAATATAACCAAAAATAACCTAAATCTAAAACTTCATACATTTACCTGAACAATACCTAAGAAAAAATATGGTAAAAGACAAAATAAAAATAAAAATTA
This sequence comes from Carex pumila, assembly GCA_033356055.1. Taxonomy (NCBI): domain Eukaryota; kingdom Viridiplantae; phylum Streptophyta; class Magnoliopsida; order Poales; family Cyperaceae; genus Carex; species Carex pumila. The sequence goes on from JARJHM010000424.1 coordinate 81,652, forward strand.
GAAATAAAAAAATTTAATCTAAAATTTCAACTCGAGTTTTGAGCCTCTTCCTTTTTTCTTGGGGTTGAAAACTGGAGTCACAACGATAGCGGTGAAAGCTGTAGATCTCCTCATGAGCTTTCTGAAAAGCTATCGTACGTTGAAATCGGACACTCAAGCACCGTTTTATGGCCGTTTGAAGTTTTATCGTTAAAAATCGTCTTTTCGATGAAGATATCACCTATATTGTCTTATCTCTCACCCTATAGTTTAGATTTATTTGACATACAACGGTAATGTACAACTTACAACAAAGAGATGCTTCAGAAATGACTTTAAAAAAATAGTGAAGGAGAGAGATGTATCATAACATGAAGGCATGGATCGATGTTGTCAAAAAAATTGTATTTCTTTCATCACACATGGATTATAGTTATAGAATTGATACAGCGTCCGTCCAAAAATACGCTCCAAAACTTCGAAAAATGTCCTCCAACATTTATACACATGATTTTTTACTAAAATCCATATACAATGTGATCAAATTATACACAATTCTTTAATGCGAGTACTATTATCATCTTCCATTTTTTTTGATGTAACTTAAATTATTAAAACCACCATGAAATATTGGAAAGGATCAAATGCGACCTTTTGGGCAACTTAACATAAGCAATTAATATTGAAGGTTCACATTTTACACAACAATGTACACATTTAATTTTAGGGAGCTTATAATAGTACCCGCACTGTATTCGCAGGAGAGACCACAGAAAATTAAATATTAAAATATAACTTCTTGTGGGGATTGCAAAAACTGCACAATTCAAAAAAAAATTTCCTAAAATATTAATACCTATGTACAGAAGTATTTATACCTATGTACCCGTGCTACAGTACCCGGGGACCACCGAAAATTAAATGTATAAATATAACTTCCTATGGGAACTACAAAAATTCCACAATTTGAATTTTTTTAAAGTATTAATATTTATGCAATTTTCTCTTTCAAATGAGATCCATGATGACATATTTTCAGGCTCGTCGTCACGCAAGTGTTTATACCTCGCCATACAAATATTTATACCTACACTTGCAAGTATTTTTTACATATGACACTGAAAGTATTAATATCTAAATATTGAAAGTATTTATACTTATGAGGTAAACTATGTTGATTAGAGGAAAGTTAACGCGGGAATGATTGGGAAACTCGAAAAGAGATTATCATAACAAGTTGCGTATCAAAGTATTAACATCTTACTTTTTTAAGTGCTAATAACTTATCTTCTAAGTATTTATATCTACGAAAGTATAAATATATAAGTATTTTTTACATATGACACAAAAAATATTAATATTTAGACACATAAAATATTTATATCTATGCACTGAAGTATTTATTTTTATGAAATCAACTATTTTTGTTAGAGAAATGTTGATGCGAAATTAGTGTCGGGATTTTGAAAGGGGAACCATATAATTAGTGGGGACCATAGAGAAAGAGTACTGCTAGGATTTTAGAATAATAATTAGTTGAGACTATATAATATATTTTTAGAATAATAATTAGTTGACACAATATAATTAGTGGGGATCATAACACATTATTTTTTTAAGTCCAGGTACTATAGCACGGTACTGTAGCGTGGGTACAGTGCGGATACTGTAGCACGGGTACAAAAATAATTATTCTTAATTTTATTAATATTATTTCAAATCAAAAGTAACGTATTTATGTCAAAAGTTGTTATTTTCGGAAAATCAGACGATGCTAGAGGACATACATTTTTATACAGAAATTATATTTAACAGTTCGAATCCACGAACTTCAAAAATAATGATATAAATGATAAATCCATAAGGGTCGATCCGTCCGTAAATATGGGGGTAAAGATTTTTACAGAGCACTTTAGCTTCATGCAGCGCAAAAAGCATATGCATCGTTGTTTTAATTCTATTGTCTGTGCGCTGAATGAAGCAAAATTACTCTGTTAAAATATTTACCCTAAATATGCATATTATATGCCTCCCTCTAAAAAAAACATCGCTTGATAATCTGGATCCAGTAAAACATTGGGTATTGGTCATGAAAACTGATCCGCTATACGCATACGCGGCACAAAACGCCGCGTAACACTGCACTTGGCAATTTGTATCTACCCGTGTTCAGCGTTCGGTCGGTGCAACATTGAATGCTCGCCATTGATGGGTCAGGGCTCGGACAGCTTCGGCTCGATTAAAGCGTGGAAAGAGAAGAACGAGGCTCGTGTCAGGCGGTGTCACACGTGTGCTGTCGTTTGTGCGCCGTGTGGCATGTGCAGTTGTGTGCCCACCTTCTCCAACGGTCACCGCGCGCTCCAAACATCTTTAATCTTTTACCAAATTTTATTAAACTGATGCACTGTTTAATTAACAATACAGTTATCTGGCAGGCTACATAATACAGATTATTTTCTTTGTTTTTTTCTTCGTGAGATGCTTAAACAAAGAGATAAGTTGGGTCTCCCTGCAGTGCAAAATCGACGAGTTTGAAGAAATAATATTTATCTTGTATAAAATATTTTTTATTTTCTAGTACAAAATAAAATAGATATTATATAAAGTAAAAATGAGTTTAAAATTGTGAGTTCTTAAAATTTAGAAGTGTTAATATATACATAGGAAATTAAAGCTCATGTTTTAATTTGCATCTATATTTTGCAATTTAAGGTCCAAACACTCGATCTGATTCACTCAGGGTGATCCTGTATTAAATTGAGCTTTCAGACCAAATTTTACATTTTTTGGATATTTTTTCCAATTTTCTTTACATTAGTATAAAATAATTATTTTTCATGATTCAAAATTTTCTAAATTTTTTTTTGTATTTATCTAAGAAAATAAAAGGCTAAAAAAATATATAGAATTTGATCTCCAATTACATTTTAAAATGATGATTATGTTGAACGGTTCAAATCAGCTATTTGAATTTTGAAAATCAAAATATTAATACGAGTTAAATTTACATTAACCCACATCCCATATGATATTATGTAATTTAAAAGAGCAATAAATTTAAAAATAATTCAGAAACATACATAAAATTCTTCATTTAATTAACAATAAAGTAATCTGGCAAGCTGCATATTATTTTATTTATTTTTTCTTTGTGAGAGGATAAAGAAAGAGACAGTTGGGTCTCCGTGCAGAGCAAAATCTGACGCAGAGCCCAAAACAACTCTCAACTCACGTGCAATGCATCCCTTCCCAGGCTCTAGGACGATGGCAATTGGTTTTTTAATCCTATTTTATTGTTTTTCTCTGAGCTGCTTACTGGTTTTAATTTCCGATCAGTAAAATTCTTTCTCTGAAGTCCAATCAGTAAGACAACTAATTGCGATACAGATATAGAAAATATTTAAGTAGAATAAACCAAAACAAATAAATAATGCAAACTTTCAAACATGTCCGTAGGCTTTCTATTCATACCAGTAAATGTTTGGTTACATCAATTCATCAGTTTTACATAAAATTGATCTTCTAACCTTACTGAATTTGCTATCCAAAAAACAAAGTAAAAGTTTTGCCTATGTAGCCCCACCTGTTTCCTTCATTATGGCATCTACTGACATAGGGTATTCAGAGGCGGATGTAGAATTTCTGCTAGAGAGAAGCATAATTTGGATTCAAACATATTAGTTATTTGATACTATATAAAAAAATATCTTAATCAAAATAATTTAACTAAAGAAGAGTTGCTTCAGTCATTGTGTTATGTAAATCTCAAATTGAAATCTCCTTAACAGCTCTAATAATACAATAACTATGTACTACAAAATGGTCTGCAAATCCATTCGTTCGGTCTGATATATAATCTTTCATATTTAATTTCCAGATAGATATTGAAGGAAAAGAAAATTGCTTTTATTTTCATGAAAGTTATGTATGAAATGGAAAGTTCTAAAATATTTTTGAGGGAAGTTAATCAACTTTCCTTTTTTCAGAGAAATTAAATATGAAAAGTTACATATGAAATGGTTCTAAAAAAATAGCAAGTTTCCTTCTAAGTAACTTTCTTCTTCATTTCTTCAATTATCTTCCACCAGCAACAATAGTTTTGGGGAGGGGGGGAGGGGGAATAGAATCAGACCCGTTTTTTCTATTAAATTTTAAAATCTAGGGAGGAGCAGTTGCCCCTCTCTGGAACAACCTGGGTCCACCCCTAAGGGTATCTCGAAATTATGATTCCTTCTGATAGCCCTCCAGGATTGAAATATCTTATGGGATGCCCTCCATACCAGTGTTGTAAATAACGATATGCGGTCATCGGACAAATGGGGTACCGTCAAGTGATTAATCGATATACGACAGATAATTTAACATTTTTATTAAATTTATATATATATATCAAGAGTCTGGCTAATTTGCTACCGGAAGCACTTCGACCGAGGTGCTTGGGGGGGTCATATTTTAGTATTTGATATTCAAACAACAAATCCAAACTGTTAGATGTTCAATCTATATTAAAATCTGCTTGGAGATCAAATTTTACATTTTTTCAAATTTTTTTACTATTTATTATGCTAGTTTAAAAATTGTTGTTTTCAATGCTTCAGAAATTTCATAAAAACAACTGTTTTCAAACTAGTTTAATAAATAGTAAAAAAATTTCAAAAAATATAAAATTTGGTCTCCAAACATATTTTAATGTAGATTGAATATCTAACGGTTTAAATTTATTGTTTGAACATCAAATACGCTAATATGACTCCGTAAGCACCTCGCCGAAGTGCTGTCAGCAACAAATTAGACAATCCCTATAGAGTAAAGCTAATATACACTTAAGTGTACCGTACACTTAACTTTATGACCGTCATATTTCTTTAAAAGTCGTGTAGATTCTTTAAAATTCGTGGTAGGATGGCTTTTAAAGAAATCTGATGGCTCTAAGGTTAAGTGTACAGTATACTTAAGTGTATATTAGCTTTACTCATCCCTATATATCAACATATCATAATATATTAAAAAAATTATTTAATTCATTAAACTTATCAAATAAATTTAATTTAACTTAATTCTACCATTATAACATGACATTAGGTTTATTTTTTCTTAACGCATAAGCACTTTACATACATAAGTAACACATTTATTTAATAAAAAAATAAATTCAAAATTAAACCTTTTCTAATACTAATAATATATTATTTAAAAGAAATGAAGCATTCAAACATAAAATCACTAAATTTAGTTTATGATAACAACTTAGTTTCATAAATGAATATATCGTACTATTTGAAAAAAAATACATCAGTAATTAGTAAGAAAAATATATGATATATAAATAACAGAAGAATTAATCAACTTTAAACTAAGTAAGAAGAAAAACATATATAAAAAAAATACTAAATGTATGTCCAAGCATAGATAAAACTACAATAGATGATTTATAAAACTTATTATTACACATTATCATAAAAAAAAAGTCACTGTGAAAAATAAAATATTCACTAGAATAAATTGAAATAAATGAGAATAAAAGACCGATTAAACGGTAAAACAGTTGATTAATCATTTTCATCTGCAAATAGGCATTCGTTAAGTGTATCCGTAACGGTTTGGCCATCGTTAACGATTAAACAATTGATTAAACGACCGTTAAAACTGTTTTCTTACAACACTGCTCCATATAGATCAATATTTTAATTTTTTTAATTTTAACAGGCGATTCAAACCGTACAACATGATTTCCATATGAATATGTATTTGTTGACCAAATTTTATATTTTTTAAAATATTTTTACTATTTTTGAAGATAAAATTAATATTACTATTTTTGAATGATCCAGAATTTTCAGATCAAGCGATTTTCTACTTATCTTAAAAAATAATAAAAAAGTTTTCAAAAATATAAAATTCAGTGTGCATGTACATATTTATAGAGGAGTCATTTGAACGGTTAAATTTTTTAAAAGAAAAATATTAATTTTTATTACGGACTAATCTGTACTATGTATAGTACCGTAGAGACGCATAGAATCCGGCCATTTTTATTAATATCCCAAAAAAATAGATAATTTTAAAAATAACCTCGTTTTTTTATTTTTTATTAATGCCCTAACCGCTTGGAAGCGGAGCGGGCCAATATCAACACCAAACCGCCCATATAGTGGGCGGTCCACTATTTTTTTTTTTTAAAACAGAAATTTTTTATTTTTTTTATTGAAATATTAGAAATGTTGAATATATTTCTTTAGAAATAGATGTAATACAATATAATTTGATTTATTAGAAAGACTACAACAAATAACCCGGATCAATATTTTTCAGGCCGGATTTTTCGCGGCTGTAAGAAAAATTAATATATCTCTTTATGTGTTATTGGACAAAAATAAAAATGCTTAGATTCCGAGTTATTGATCCCGGTTCAAAAGTCACTTCTATGTAATCTAGAAAATATTATAATCCTTCTAGGACATTTAATTTATAAAAAGTTGTATCTATTTTTGAAAAAAAAATAAAAACTTTAAGTTATTTAATAATTGTTATTCAAAAAGAATTCTCAAAATAGATACAACTTTTTATAAATTAAATGTCCTAGAAGGATTATAATATTTTCTAGATTACATAGAAGTGACTTTTGAACCGGGATCAATAACTCGGAATCTAAGCATTTTTATTTTTGTCCAATAACACATAAAGAGATATATTAATTTTTCTTACAGCCGCGAAAAATCCGGCCTGAAAAATATTGATCCGGATTATTTGTTGTAGTCTTTCTAATAAATCAAATTATATTGTATTACATCTATTTCTAAAGAAATATATTCAACATTTCTAATATTTCAATAAAAAAAATAAAAAATTTCTGTTTTAAAAAAAAAACTTATAAAAAAAAAAAAAGTGGACCGTCCACTATATGGGCGGTTTGGTGTTGATATTGGCCCGCTCCGCTTCCAAGCGGTTAGGGTATTAATAAAAAAAAAAAACAAAGTTATTTTTAAAATTATCTATTTTTTTTTAAATATTAATAAAAATGGCCGCATAGAATCACTCCAATTATATTCCCGCCGGGTCGCACCTAAATCCGAACAAAGTCCAATCGTACACTCTCTCTCTACCCAACAACTAACATGAACCCCGAACTTTATACATTGCAACTGGGAACGAGACAAAATGGTCAATCATGGTATTGCTCCGGACTGGGTCGACAGTCGAGCGTTCTCTAAACAGACCATCAGGTTTTGCTTTCCCGGTCTGAGAGATGTAACATCAGTGTCAGTCAAGTAGTCAACGCAGCCAACGTGGTGTGCTGTTTATTATAAAAAAATTTGAAGCAGACAATTCCACCGAAATTTTTATTAATAAAAAAATAATTAAATAAATATCGATAATGGAGAAAAAAATTATATTTTTTTGACATCTATGAAAAATGTGATAATCAGCTTAGCAAAAATCTAATTACTCTCTTAACTAAACTGCAGAAAAAAAAAATTTAGATTTCATAGTCCATCGCAGCCAGAGGACTTCATAGTCTATCACGGTCAAAGGGAACAATTCGGTTTTGTGCCCTCTGGCTATGATAGACTATGAAGTCCTCTGACCGTGACAGTGTATGAAGGCCAGGATTTTTTTTTCCGCGGTTTGGTTAGTTTGTAATTAGATTTCGCTAAGCAGGTCGTAATAGTTTATAACATTCAGATGACGTTATAGACAATCACGCTCTTCTTAGATGTCAAAAAAACACAATTTCCTTCTCCATTATTGATATTTATTCAATTATTTTCTTATTAATAAAATTTCGGGACAATTCCATACTAATTTTATGTATTAACTAAAAAATTGTATTGCATTAAGAAAGAGAAGAAGAAAATAAAATGATATAAAAGAAAATCTAAAATAAAATTTATTTTGAATTTCTTGTCTGTACTCGGTTGAATGTGTTCGTTGGTCTGCACTTGGAACTTTCTTGTCTCAAACCAAAAGTTTTTCAGGAATTTATCTATCATCACGTAAGGGGTTAGTTTGCCTTGTCCATAATTAAAAAAAATATAATGTAATTAAAATTGAATTTTTTTTTTTTAAGTTTTTATATAGTTCAGCATTCTTCATAAAATGTTCAATGTGTCATATCTCATTGATTATAATTTTACATAATAATTATAGAAACTTATGTTTAAATTTGAATTTTGCACATTAATTATACATTTTACACTTTAATATCTCCAACTTAAATATTCTAGTGCTGCCTCTGAACTTTTGTTGGCCTTTATATGACAGATCAAGCGTGACTCGTAATAAATCTACTAAGACGATTAGACTTGATAATAGTTTTTATAACCAGTCACAACAACAAAACGACATGCAATGATCAATAACTCGTCACAGCAAAATAAAACGTATTAAAGACACTAGGCTGCTTTGGACGAACCCACTATGGCCGAAAACACACCACAACAAAATAAAACACCAAGGACATGTTCAGCTGCAGCAACGAAATCATGTACCCATTCTCTTTTTTTCTCACGTGAACAGTAATTTTCTGTTCAAAAGTTTTGAAATCCTGTATCCATTCTCTTTCCTCTCATACCGCCAAACAGGCTCTAAAATTGTTGTCGATCTGCTACACAGTGACCAGCCACACACACATTTATGGCTGAAATTGTAGCATAAAATTAGTTGCTTCATGACTTCACCGCTATTTTTTTTTTATAATAACCTGTAGGTTCTATCCATTCATGATACACTCACGCATTATGTTTCTCAACATGTATGGTTTGAACCTTTGTTCTTCTCTAGAACTTATGTCACTACCGCACAGGGGCGGACTCATCTAAAAATCTTGTGAATTTTATGCCGGGGATGATTCTCATCTTACCCGGTATGCTGTCTCAGAAGGAAACTACGCCCAAGATGAGGAATTGCGCTTCTGAAAACAGAAAGAGTCAAGTCCAGTGCTTAACTTCTGAGTGCATAACATTTGTTTGTTTTCTTGATTTGTCGCCTTTATTTATTTAAAGCACAAAAGGCATAAAATCAAAAGTTAGTAAAAAGAGCATAGTGATGTCTGATGTGAGGAATAAAATCTTATTCTCAATCAACATAGCAACAAACAAGATTGTACATTGTACAAGTTCGAATAAAACCATGGACTGAAGCAAAAGAAACAGGAGATCAATATTTAGTCAAGCCAGAAATTGCAAAAGCTTCCGTAACAAAATTACTTAGATTGACCCGTCCGAATATATTTTAGTTCGCCGATCTTTGGCAGATCCCGAACTCTTTATCTTCTGCTACCAACATGTCATAATCACCTGAGCAATAAAAAACAAATGAATAACTTTTGAAGTATTTACTGGATGCGAAAGCCCATGTAATCAACATTTCAAAGGAGAAACCATGAAACAACATTTCAATAAAAAATGGTGTTGCAACTATATATCATTTTGCATTAGTCCTAAATAAAATAGATTGGGATCCATTGACAATGGATTAACTGAATTTTTTTTAGAACATTCCACAAAAGTCAAAGAAGTTTCTAAAAATAGAAAAAGCTTCCAGATATGTTGTTACTTGTTACTAATACAAATTGGTTATCTAGTAATATTCCATAAAATAAAATATGGATTATTGCAAATTTTTAGATGTTTGATCAAAATAAAAATGTCAGAATTTATATTTAGAAGTTATTTCTGGGGATTAACAAGATTTTCAAGTTAATTCATTGTCCAAGAATCTCAAGTTATTTCAGAATATTAGATCAACCATACTTCATTTTTTTTTTTTTTGTGGAAATGAGGGCACAGTAAAAAGCCAGCACAGTACTGGTAACATATTGAGGGCACAGTACAGGGACAGCACAGTTCAAGCCATAACATACCACATTTCAAGGAGTTAATGGTGAATATATAGATGGCAGGAGACATAAATAAACAAATAAATAAAGACTAGTGAGCCATGTCTTACTCAGGTTTTGACTTCACCATTTCCACAAATATTAACCTACCTTGAATTATCTGCAAGAAAGAAATAAAAATAGGAGTCTCAAACTAACACCATTGTTTGCAATTGATAATATATCATAAAGCTGGAGTAAATCAGAATTAAGGATTTGCACTCGATGGAGTAACAACTTGGTGAATTAGTAGGTGTCAAATTGGGACAAGGTAAGTTCCAAATTGTTGTTGTAAGAGCTAGCAGATAAACTTTACATAAATTGGTTCCACCATATAATATTAGTCAAACATTACCATGCCTAGAATCAAGGATTTATACAAATAAAGTTGAACTGATTTTAAAGTCTTGCAAGATCAAAATTTCACACAATATATCTATCAAGAATATTTTATCAAATTTAGTACTCTTTTATCCATGCCCTTGATTGCCTTTTCTGCTGCTGTGTCAGATTCAAACCTGACAAAACCAAATCCTTTCAGCCTTTTTGTTTTCTCATCTCTAGCAAGCCTCACTGAGCAAGAGAAGCAACAAAACAGTTAGAAAATTAATTCTAAAAATGAAAACTAAAGCACAAGACCAGATAAATAACCATAAATACCTTCTTTAATTTTTCCAAATTGCAAAAAAGTTTTTTTCAATTCGTCTTCAGTTGTGTAATGTGACAATCCTATAAAATCAAAACAAATCCATCAATAAACCTGATTACACACTAGTCACTTAGTCAGTATACAAAAGAAGACAGTCGTTTTGGGAGGGGATTGACACTTACGGGAAACAAAAACTTCAGAGCAAAAGTTCCTCTGATACAGCTTGGAAAAGAAGCTCAGTTTTGAGCTGGAGTGTGCACCACACCACATTTAAACTCCCAGGTCTCTGATGCTAAACTGCAAATTGTGTAAATGGTCGAAACTTGAAAAAAAATTCTCCAGTTATAAAATTATTTTACTTGGTCTTGTTTATAGAGATTCATTGGAAGGCCCTGGCCCTATAACAGATAAATTTCATTATTCTCAGACTTGGCTTGACAGAGATGCAGAGAAGTTTTTCTCACTTTATGCACGAAAGAAGAGCTGGTACAAGCATTCTAATTTTAAACTATGGCAAAAATCATAGGACAAGATTGCTACAGGTACCTCTGCTAATATTGGATGCTGAAATCCTCACTGTACCATTTTTCATGGAAACAAGTTGTCCAGCAAGTGAGACTTCTATAATATTTAATGTATCTCGTGTACTTCCATTGTTGCTTCAAATTCAATACATCTAAAATTGTGAAATTGGGTCATTTCGCCGCAATAGTCATCGGCATGCAATGGCAGCATGATTATGTTTCAATTTTCAAAATTACGAAGTTTCTATTGTCAGATGATTGATTAGTGATAACATTGCTGTGCGTACTAGGTTTACATAAATGTTCCCAGAAAAAGCTTGGCAAAGGTTAAACAAGATGCACAAAGATTCCTAATTCCTCAAAATTGCTTGAAAAAACTTAATTACAAAAAGAATAAAAATTAGATCAGAAGTACTCGACTTCATCCAATCTAATTTTTAAGTCGATGCATTGCGTGAACTATAAAAATTAAATCCTCCTCTAATTTTTATTCTTTTGAACAAAATTAGTTTGTTTGACTGAACTGGACTTCATCCAAATTTCAATCGATCAGGAATTGGTATAGTTGTAATTAACCTGACTATAGACTGAGACTTAAGAGGGCAGCCGTTACTATCTGAAACTACCTGAAAACTCAAACCAGTCAAACTACGAAAGAGAACATGATGTGATACGAAGAAAAGCTTAAGGACAACCGCAAAATTCAGTCTGCATACCAAATTCAAGATTGAGCCGGAGTAAAGCAGTATGCAAATATTTATACTGCTTAAAAGGGCATAATTAAGGTCAGACTAAAGCTGGAGGAACTATATAATAAGCTTTTGAAATTGATACATAGTGCCATATGACAATACTTAAGGTGAAACTAAAAAGAAATCAATGAAAGTTAAGGCTCGCTGTAATGACCTAACACATGGCCCTTATTTTTAATTTTTGTTCCTGATAAAAGTGAAAACAAATATTACTGCCACCTTATTAAAAACAAAACAGCTTTCACACCCATCAAACTCCCCTCGACTTTTCTTTTATCAATGAGACTATTAGTTGTATCGAGCAAACCTCATTGTGATGCACATTAATAAACTATTATTCTTGGGAAAATAAAAGGCAAATTACTATTCTTTGATCCTTGCTGGTATGTTCCTTAGAGCAGGCTTTCTGTCGGTACAATAAGTACAATTCCCTGCAAAATTTGAGAAGACATATATAGTATTTCATTCTGGTATTTGCCTGATCAATACCATGTTGTCCCTTCCCCAAATAAGTAATGAAAACAAAATTATCAAACTGATTTGTAAATTATCTAATATGCATCCAAATATCCTAATTTAGGTTGAATTTACCATCAGTTGAGCAATCTGCACCACTTCAAACTTTAATTAACCTACTTAAGAGAAGAAGATAATTATTATGTAACAGGATTCTAAGAAAACCACAACTTCTATGTATCGCAATTATTAGTTGAGTAACATACCACTGAAAATTGCTTAGAAATAATATTAGAATTTTCCCAATCTTGTTGTTCATTTTTCCACAACTTGCAGAAATGATAATTATAAATTGTTTATTTAATCAATCGGTGGTATGACAACCTTTTTATTATAAACCTAAAAGAGGCTCAATTACAACCAATTTAACTTCAATTAAACCCCAGTGTGCCCCCACTACCTTATTTGTTGAATTATTAACTGAAATTATGGAAGCAACTTTGCTAACTTTAAAGGTAGTTATTGATAAAAATCAATTCATTACCTTATGGATGATTGCCTTGAAGGTAGGGAGATGAGCAGAGAAGGAGAAGGGAAGGAAAAGGTGTTCAAGGGTGGAAGGAAGTCAGCGGAGGAGGAGAAGGTCGATGGAGATAAGAGAAGGAGAGGAAGAAGAATGGGAAGAGAAGAGAGGTACGCTTGAGAGAGAAAAACTAAGGAAGAGATAGATACCAAGAAACCGCGCTATGCCTATGCGCTTGAGAGAGATAATCAACACAAACGGTCAGACTTGAGGGAAGTAGAGGGGTTTAGAGAGGAAGTCGCAAGCTGACTTGACGGAGAGATGAATAGCAAATTTGTTGCATATTGAGCTTGGTCGGAAGCTTAGTGGAAACCGTAGAGAACTCAACCGTTCAAATACATTCTGCACGAATCTCAAATCTCAAATAATACTGGCCCCTGCGCTATCCCAAATAGGCACCGGACACGTCGGTCACGCAAAATATGAGATATCTCAGAGGATACGCACTCGTAAACCCCTAGTTTACTCAATTGGCTTGGCCCGGTAAAATCATCAAAGCACCTTCCACCTTCCCTAGTTTCCTTTTATCTATAGTAATAAATGTCTTAAGAAAGTTCCTCGGCCCATAACAACTATAAAAGATTTAAGGCCAGCAATGCTGTCTATTTTATTGGGCCTTCAATTCCGATATATTTTTTTAATTATGATCCATTATACGATAAATTAATGGCACAGATGTTATGTTATGCCACCAAATTTTGGGTTCGGCTCCATTTTAAATTTCTTTTATTTTTATATATCAGATTGAATCTAACTACGATAGATGCCCACTTATTACTATTTGAGCAGTGATCAGATTATTTTGAGATCGTTTCATCTCAAATCAGACTGCACATATTCGTCTAAATTCCAAACTTCCTAGGCTTCGTGCCGAATTCATATTACTTATTAAGGTAACAAAATATTTCTGATTAGATTCGGACCGTTCAATTAGAATCCACACGAATATTAAAGGAGCTTGTTCATTCCATTCCACCTTAAAATAGGGGTTTATTCAACGCGTAGATCAAATTCAGTTAACAATAAGATTTGTACAAGAAAATTTAAGATTCATACTAATCAAGTGGGAAACTGGGAACACATTTTAGGGTCGATCATGGTACCGCTTTTGATCCATTCCTAAATAGTTTACTGTAACTGTATAACCAGTTCAACTCTCTCTTTTAGACTGTGTTCCAATTAAGAAAAGAAATCCTTCATTAAAGAAAAGAAAGAGGAGACGCTATCAGATCAGAACTGTCCACCATGCAGAATTCTAAAATTCGTCCCTCGATTCAAGGTGTAGACAGAGTAACACGAGCTCGTGTTCCTTCCTTTGTGTCCCATCCCTTTTCTCTGTGTGACAGGTTTCTGGAGCACGCCCTTAGTTTAGTTTTTACCATCGTTGGTTCACCTCCCTCCTCCCTTGAAAAAAAAAAGTGCAGATATTGAAGCTGTCAGAGCAAGGTTTTTTGTGTCTTTTGTATCTATTCCATCCCTGTGTGTAAGCCCAAATTGCTCAAAAAAAAAATAATCACCGTTGTAGATGCTCCTAATAAATTCTTTACCCATTTTGGTTATGTTTGATTGTGAAGTAAAGTTAATCCGAATTAAGTTTTTTATTTTGAATTAAGATAAATTAAAATAATTATGTTTAGTTAGAGTTTGATTGAAATCTAGTAGAGTAAGTTCATATAGAAAGAGAAAATTATAATATAGTGTTACTATAACCACGAGACTCACAAGTAGATTAAGTTATTCCACCTAAAAAAATAAAGTAACTTAATCCAATTAACTTAAATGTTACTATGTGTTATTTCAAATTTACTTCTCGTTTGAGTAAACCTTTACTTGACTTTGACTCGTTTCGCCCAATAGGTGTAAATTCTGACTGCAACGGTAGAAGTATAACTGGTTCAACTCGCCTCTTATTTAGTCTAGTTTTTATTTTTGATGAGGGTTCAAATGCCTCCATATTTTTGTGTCTCTATTATGCTTTCATCTCTTTTTATTATTTTCAAAGTTTAAATAGTTGATCCGAACCGCTCAACCTAACCTCTATACTAAAATATGTTTGGAGATCAAATTTTATATTTTTAGAAATTTTTTTACTATTTTTTTAGATATGTACAAAAATACTGTTTTTAGATAGTTCAGATTTACTGATTTTGTACCTATCTAAAAAAATAGTAAAAAATTCTTAAAAATATAAAATTTGGTCTCCAAATATATTTTAGTATAGAGATTAAATTGAACAATACGAATCGACTGTTTGAATTTTAAAAATAATAAAAAAAGACGAAGACACAATGAGACACAAAAACATGAGGCATTTGAACCTCTCTTTATTTTTTATAGTCGCCGGTTCACCTGAGACCTGACCTCCCTCCCTTGAAAATAAAGCGCGGATTTTGAAGCGGTGCGGAGCAAGGTTTTGGCTGTCGCTGTTCCTCTTTTAAAGAGGTATCTATTCTGTTCTGTTCTGTTCTGCGTCTTTTGTATATATTCTGTTCTTTGGTTGTCGTTGTTCCTCTTACTGTTTCTCGGCGGGAATGACAACTGGCGCCGCTATCGTAAAACTCGGCGACCATTTCAAGCTTACAGAAGTTCACCTATGGTTAGTAGTTCCCTCCTCTACACTTTCCAACTTTCCAACTTTGTTTTCTTTTGTTTTCTCCGCTCCTCCTCGGGCTCCTGCTCCTCTCCCTTGATTTGTCGGCGAAGTTGCTACTTTAACTTTCTCCATTTTGAGAAAAAAATTTAAGAGAAATATAGGGTTTAAAACTTTAAATGACTTTTTATCGGGGAATTGTGTACGGACGAAGCGGGCGTTGCTCATTTGGTTTATTGCGCATGCACAAGTAGAAGCTATTATTAATTTTTTTATCAATCTTTGCAAAATTTGGAACTTCTTTAATAGCCATATAGAACGGGAATAAGTCAGTCTCTTGGAATTGGTTTAAATCCTGCATATCTAACCCTATACCCAATTTTAGCAAGGTTGCATTTTTGGAGGCTATTTTGATATGCTTTGTTAAACAGGGATAATTTAAATCTCTATGGAGGCTCTCATGCTCGAGGGACCCATTTACATTTTGATGAGGAACCTGTGGTAAAGTGCTCAGCCTTTTTACTCTTTCTTGAAATTCAACCAATTCCCTATTTTAAGTTATGTACAGGATTTTGTAACTGTGCTAGTGAGGATTCAGGGTGACCATTATCACAAGCTATACTAAACATAAAGTGGAAAAAATAATGAAGGGGAGAGTTTCATTGGTACAAGGACCAGAGAGAAGTACGGGTACTGATATCCAATAATGTTAACCTTGACTTTTTGTGTTGTTGCAGAGCCCTTGTGCTATTACTGGATTGATCAGTACAAGTGCAGTCATCACAGCGCCCGAAGAAGGTAACTCTTTGTCTAGTCAAAAGGGACAATTCTTATATTTTTTAGTGAAAATGTGATGGACTAAATGCTTATTCTTCCTAGTTATGGTTTAGTCATCTTTACTGCATCTTCACTAACATGATTATTTTTTGTCTCTACCAACTAACACTTTCATTTCCAAATTTCAAAGAAGATATACAATTAGCTAATGAGATGGATGCGTTGGGTCTGCCGGTCTCTTTCATTTCCTCCAAGGTTAGAATAAATTCAATCTATTTTGGATGGTTTTGCTAAACTTAACTTGAAAATTTCATGTTTAAACTTTAAAGTGACACTAATCATTTCCTATGCTGGGGATTTGGTTGTTTGCATGTACCAGCAAAACAGATTAACCTGATCAAAGTTGTATTCCATCAAATATGGACAGTTTTGGCACTATAAAGAAGCCCTCCTTAATAAATAGAGAAGTTCAAAATAAAACTAAAATTAACCATGAAGATTTGAATTTGCTTATGATATGAGAGATCAATGGAAAGTATACAATCTTGTATTAAATGTGATTTAATAGTCCTGTGCATGTAAATAGTTTTGAGAAGGTCAGGTGCTAGTTGAAGACCACATATATGTTGGGTTTATTTTCAACTATGTAGAAACCTTTGTAGTTTTGCAGGAAAAAAAATGAAAAGTTATCACTTGGTCAAATTAATCAATATTGCACTGAACTTAACATGTAGTTGCTTTTGGCAGAAGAACTCTACAGTAAAAGGTCGAAAGAAGAAAGGTACAATGGCAAAGTCTCAGAGCGCACCCTCTAAAGTCAGTGAGAGCAAAGATGCAAGTGAAATTACGAGAAGTGAAAGTTATAGGGAACTAGAAGACCCTGACAATTCTACCAGTGGGACGTATGATTTTAATGCACAATTCGAGTATGGCGACTGGAATGTGCAGTGGGATGATTTCTACCAGAGATATTATTTCTGCAACATCCAATCAGAGGAGTCTACATGGGATCCTCCCCCTGGCTTAGAAAATTATAATATTTTACCTGAAAAATTGAATGAGAATGTTATGCCTGGTATGCCAGTTTTTCCTTGGATGTTGATAAATTTGCAGTCGGACCCTTGGAATTACTTGCTGGACTAAGAAACATATATATATATATTTTTTTTTCTTATCTATGGGACAGAGAATAGTTTTTGTGTGGCAGCATCAAATAGTGAGCTTTCTCCACCTGCAAAATCCATTGAAGATAGGTATGACAGCCTATCTAGTTCAACAATAAGAGGAGGGATTGCAGTATCACTAAATACCACAACTTCTCTTTTGTATTTGTATTTCACTAAAATTTAATAATTCTTTGAGTTCATTTCGATGAAGATCAAGAGTTTATTTTTGCTTGAATTAATTCTTTGAGTTCATTAGAATTAATATTTCAAATTTAATAATTCTTTGAGTTCACTAGAATTAATTATAGTGTGTTTACTTTTGCCCTCTTGATAAATGAACTCCAAAAATTATAAAATTTTGTGGAGACAAATCTCTCATGACAAAGATCAACAATTTGGATTTAAATTTGAAATATTATTTCAAAAAAGAGGTTGTAGCATTTACCAGATCAGTTATATAAAGCACCATATCCAAACTCATTTGATTTATGTCCTGACTGGAGACTGGTACATTCTGACATCATACAACTACCGTAAGGTAATACCTTTGTTCTACTCGTTAATGTCCTTCTATTGAATAACCTCTTGTGAATATTTGGTTTTACAGTGCAATACTGGCAATTGATGAAGTGTATGATGAAATATTGCCTGAGTGTATTGACGCTGACAATGGAACTGAGAACCATTTCCAATTTATCAAGAGAAAAAAGAAAAAGAGAGTAAAGAAGGCTCGTTCACGTAAGGCCCTATAAATAGCTACAACCAAACATCTATTATTTCGCAAAAATTGCACACGTCTTGGCATTTTCTGGAACCATTTCATAATAAATGTGCAAAGAAGGGGAAAATTGACAAATTCCAAATCTTGTACCAACTGATGCATCCTGCACCTATATTTTCATGCAAGATGTTGATGGCAAAACGGACCTGACTCTAATCGTATCCAGGCTAGAGCTTTTTGGAGATGACAGCCCAAAATTACCCTATCCCTCTATATTTTAATTCCGATGACTCGAGTATGACTGTGATCTGGAACCTAAAACCAGCCCTACCTGAATTACCCCATACCCTGACTCACCTGAACACAAGCTGCATATGACACTGAATTGGTCCTGATTAAACTCAAATAAAACTTGACAAGACCTCAACCCAACCTCAATTTAACATGGCTGTTAGCCTGCTGCAAACCTAAGTTACACATAATATGTACTGGCTGATATAATATAGCGAAGTAAAAAATCAACTAACCACCATTCTACTTGTATCTCCTTTGTTCAGAACAAATATTACGAGATACAACTGATGGGCCCCTTTCTGCTGGCATGAGCAAGTATTGGAACCAGAGGTATGTGCTGTTCTCTCTGTTTGACAGTGGTATAGAGATGGATGAAGAAGGGTGGTTCTCTGTTACACCAGAGGCTATTGCCAAGCATCACGCGTCTCGATGTTGTATGGGTACAGTGGTTGACTGCTTCACTGGCGTTGGTGGTAATGCCATCCAGTTTGCTATGAGGTATGTGCTACATATCAGTTGTTATCATAGCTGTTTGGTTGTGTACTGATCTCTCTATGCGGTCGCATACGAGAGGTTAGCAGAACCTTACCTCTCTTACCCCTTGCAAATTGTAATCTGAGTTTTTTTGTCAACAGATATGAAATCTGAAAAAGTTAAGTCCAGTCATGTCTGGTCTAGTGCTGTTAATAGAAAATTTTGTGGTGCTGCTTTTGTAGCTGTTTGTCAGAGTTGGTAATTTTATAACTGAATTGTTATCTGTCTCTATTGAACTCTGATAATTGAAATTTGTTATTTTCAGGAGCAACCATGTAATTGCGATAGATATTGATCCACAAAAGGTTGCATATGCACGCAAAAATGCGGCTATTTACGGGGTTGATGGCCTGATAGATTTTGTTGTAGGTGATTCCATTCAGATAGCCCCACACTTGAAGGCAATACTAATCTTTTCTTGACAAAGTTACTACTTTTAATGAAAGAAATAAATATTTCGTATTTCCATTTTACAAATGTAAAAATGTTGCCAATTACAGGGAACAACTGTTTTCTTGTCGCCCCCTTGGGGTGGACCTGATTATGTAAAGGCTGAAATATATGACATCCAGACCATGCTTAAGCCTCGTGACGGGTGATCCATTTTTTTATTTTTTCAGTTTGTCATTATTTCCTTATATTTTTTAGTAAGCTACTGGTAGCAACCCTGATAAAAGTAGTCGCAAGTTAATCTCACAAATTAGTCATATTTTAGCATTCACTAGCTAGTTAGGCTAAATAGTATTAATTTTTATCAATTAAACACTGCCATTATGATTCACATAAGCCAATTCAATCTATTTTATATTCTAACCAGATATACTGTTAGTCATACAAGTTGTCACAAAAGAAGCCAACGCGAACAAGAAACAAAAGAAGGGTTATTGAAGTAAAGAGTCCAATATATGAATTTCTGCCGTTTAATTTGCAACACTGACTAAATGCACCTTATTTATGATTTCTCAGACATTTTCTTTTTGAACTTGGGATGAAAATTGCTTCAAGAGTGGTCATGTTTCTTCCCAGAAATACTGACCTGAACCAATTGGCTGAAGTGGCTTTGTCTGTTGATCCTCCTTGGTCACTTGAGGCATGCTATGTTTTAACTTCTTATCAATATCCCGATAGGTGGAATATATTTGGTGCCATGCAAAGTGGAATCTCTATATCCCTTGGATATTTTAATAATAACATTTGTATAATAAGCTGGGGCACCCTGATACCAGTATTAACGAGTTATGCTAGTATGACATCGGTGTCATTTCAACCTAAATGACACTTCCTATTGGATAGTATTTACATACAAAATTTATAATTTTGAATTTATTCAATATCAAGTCAAGTTTAAATGTAGAAAATTTTTAATGTTAATTTTAATGCATTCATTTTTTATTAGTTTTTGACCACTTGAATTGATACTAAAATAATTCAAAAATTTATAAATTTTGCATGTAAACGTATTACTCATGAAGTAGGTCGGTTTGAGTGGTTTGGATTTATTGTTTAAAGTCAATCCATTAGGTTTTGAAAATCGGTGTCACATGACACTAATGTCATACTAGCCGGACTCGTATTAACACTCTACTAAGCTGCTACTTTACCAAACAGACAATGAATGACTGGTGCTTTGTTAGCACCCTAGGGATAATTTAAATTAATTGATTGTTATCTTGTTTGCTTGTTTATTATTTTTTGTGGGAGTTCTAACTAAACTTTGCCCTCATGGACAATTTTGTAGGTCGAAAAGAATTTCCTAAATGGCAAGCTTAAAGCAATAACTGCGTATTTCGAGAAAAAAGATGTTAATTAGGTGAGAGTATGCTCTCTGATTTGTATGATGAACACTGTAAGTGTGCGTTTGAGCATATAGTTAAATACAATACCACCTGGCAGCTTCTATCATGGCATTTCAAAAAAAAGAGAAAAAAGAGAATTTGTTAAGTTAAAAAAAATGGGCATGTTGCTGTTTGAAATCGTGTAATACATTGTCTAATCTGGAGTTCATTCATGTAATATATATAATATTTACTGTAAGATGTTTCTTTTTGAGTGACAATATTTTTGAGAAATAATTTATTTATTTGCTTGGAATATATATATATATATTTTTTCCTTGGACCCCTTAGGTTCCTCTTTTCATGGTTGCACCAATTGTCGGTGAAGAATTAACGGTTTATTTTTATAATGGTTCTATAATGAATAATGATGTTGTATACTGATATCACGTTCAGGTCATTTAGCAATTTTGTTCCCTTTGTTGTGCTTTAATTTATTTATTGATAATCTCCAGTTCTTTTATACGATCACGTGTCTGTTGATTCTTTTATCTTGCTAACTACAAAATAGTAGAGTAGATAGTACAGTTAGGGGTGAGTAAATCGCTCATAACTCATTCATTAAAAGCTCGTTTAAACTCGCTCATTTACTTAATGAGCGAGCATGAGCATGACCCAACTCGCTTATTAAGAATTTGTCACATCTAATCCCTGCCACATTTAATCCTATGTAATTATGTGTAAGATCAACCTTGCCTCATTAAGATTGATAGATAATGAGCATAGTTTCATATTTAATTATGTGTAATATAGTGAGCACAATATAACATTTAATCCTGTGTAATATACTAATATTCATAGTTTCATATTTATTTATTTTTGTAAATCGGCAGAACCAAAACCTCTGCCTAAAACCCAAAACAAGTAATAGTCATAACAACTCGCTCATTTAAATAAATTATGACAATTTGTTGGATTTTGTTATGATGATTTTTAACAAATTTTGTTATGCGTGGACACACTATATAATTTTGTTACAAGTCATAAGTCATAACTCGCTCATTTATCAGCTCATTTAAACTCGCTCATTAACAACTCGCTCATTTACTTAATGAGCGAGCATGAACATACTCTAACTCGCTCATTAATCACCCCCAAGTAAAATTTGTACCCTGTTTTTTTTTACAACAATACGGAAGCTGTGCTACTATGCTAGTGATAATGTTGACAAATATCATTTCCTTCTTTATGTTTGTGTTTGTAAATTTTGCCTTGGAATTTGAATATGCTAGTAAGATTATGCGAGTCAGACTGGTAATATGCATGTTATGGATTGATCCGTGCTATAAATCTATATCTTGATTTTGTAAGTTTAAACTGAATCTCTGTATAAAAGTTTACTTATTAGAGGCCAAAATCTGCGTTTATTAGAATTTTTTTACTAGTTTTTAGATAGGTAGAAAATCAGTATACTTTAATGGTTCAAAATTTCTAATCAAATGATTTTCTATCTATTTAGAAAATACTAATTTTATTTTTTTAAATATATAATATAGTATCCAAGTATATTTTCATATGATGATCATATTTAACAATTCGAACCGATTGTTTAAACTTAAAAATTTAGAGGTCTAAATTCATAACAAGTGTTAATGCGTAATATATATTACCAAAGCCTGCCTCATCCTCTTGTGTAAAATTGGGATATTTTTTTAGTTTCCAGGTGAAATTGTTCTTGTACTACTTGCTCGATAATTGGTTGTCTGACTAACACATTGTATGATCCAATCGAAACATCCCATACTTCTTTGCATATTATATGCGCACACCATACTCGAATTAGTAATTACAGTTCCAATTTGACTGGATATGCTATGATTTGTTTGTCCTAAAAACAACTTACCAACCTAGCACTACTTGATTTGTGCTTACCACTCAATATATATATATATATATATATATATAGATATATATATATATATTTTTTTGGAATTCATTCATGACCCGTAGGTCCACATCATCACACTATTCAGAGTGTCCACATTACATCCTCTTCTATTCAAATCATGTAACCTACCCAAATTAGCAAGCCTATGCGCAATCTCCAACATTGCATCCAACCTATTACAGTGCCTTACTATGATCCTGCCACTTGATTTCACTATTACCTCCCATGTTTGCCAAATTTCAGAAAAAGCTCTCCAATCCGTGATGACTGGCCAAGGAGATTGAACTGCACTGACAATATCCATTGAGTCCGAATAGATTACCCCCTCAGTTCCATTCATTTCTGCAACCGACCTAACTCCTTCCAGGATTGCCAGTGCCTCTGCATGACTCGGATTTAGAGCCTGCACCGACTTTGCAACCCACTGCTTAAGAGTACCGTTACAAGTGAGAAATACCCCTATGCCTGCTCTTCCCTCTTGATCCCAGGATCCATCCACATGACAGCACATACGAGTTTCCCCCATGTCCGATATACCCTGTGGAATTGCAGCCAATTCATTTGAGCTAAGAATAGTGGCCTGTGTCCTCCCAGAGAGTAGTGCCACATGGTTGCACGAATCCCTTGCACACTTGAAAAAGGCTTTGCAGGCGGGTATGGATTGCTTTGTTTTTTTAAATACCAACTCATTCCTTGATCTCCAGATTGCCCACATCAAGCACACAAAATCACTGAATTGGTCTTCAGACAGCAAGCTCCAAGTTGCGCTAAAGAACTCTTGAAAGGAGTCTGGCAGGCACTCTGTCCTTAGACCCAAGCCTGACCCCAACCACATTGCTCTTGCAAAATCGCATTTGAAAAGCGCATGCATGATAGTTTCCGGTGATTTTCCGCATACCTGACATGTAGGGTCTATGTGTTGAATTCTGACAGAGAGTACCGCTCTAACTGGTATAGCCCCACACATTGCCCTCCAAACAAAGTTTTTAAGTTTTGGTATTATCTTTGTTTCCTTCCAAAGCCAACCCCAGAATTTGCGATCCCCGTTTGCTTCCCACATGCCTGTGAGCAACCAATATGTTGCCTTTACAGAGAAACAACCATTTTTCACATGAGTAAAGAGCAAAGTGTCTGGGCCCGAGTGCTGACCTGGTTTTACGTGCTCGTCTGTTGCTACTAGTAAGGCCATTGAGAACCCCAGCCTCTCTTGCAGCACTGAGAAGTCCCAGCTGCCTGTATCTGGATCAATTAGAGAATCTACAGTGACCTCCCTTTGTTCCCTTGTGGTAGCCTTGAAACCTTGCTAAGCCGGAAACCATGGCTGGGAGAAGATAGAAATTGCACTCCCAGGCCCTATTTTCCACTAGATGTGGTTTTGCAGTACTGGTTTTAGGGATAGTAAGTGCCTCCATAGCTTGGATGCCCTAGGTTTCCTTTCGGCTGTCCAGAGAGCTCCCCTTGGGAAGTATTTAGCTTGCATCAACTTTACCCATTGAGTGTCAGAGTTATTTGCAAGTTTCCAAAGCATTTTCATGACCAGTGCTTTGTTCATTTCCTCCGACTTTCTAATTCCAAGCCCCCCCCCCCATCTCCATTGGTGTTGTGATTCGATCCCATGCTACATATGCCATACTTTTTTTCTCATGGTTCCCTCCCCAAAAAAAGTTTCTTGCAATTGCAGTCAACTTCCTCAACACCTTCCGTGGTATGAGGATAGTTCCCATTGCATAGATTGGGAGGCTGTTAAGGACTGACTTGATGAGCATTAGTCTTCCCGCATGAGATAAACACTTGGATTTCCAGTTATTCAGTCTCTTTTCAAATTTTTCAACTATGTAGTCAAAAGCTCCATCACCCTCAACAGAGATCGGGCAGCCTAAGTATTTCTCCTCCGTAGAGGCCTCCCTTACTAGGAATATGCTCATGAGGCCTCTCTTGTTGACTTCAGTTGTACCCGAACAGGTCCATATCTTGGATTTGTTGTTGTTTATTGACAAACCCGAGACCCCTGAGAACCTGTCAAGTACCTCCTTAATCCTTTGTGCTTCCTGCATGTCTGACCTTCCCATTATCAGCAAGTCATCGGCGAACATAGAACACGTGAGAGGGCTACCCGAGTTAGCAATTGTTAGCCCTCGGATTCAGCCCCTTCTTCTTTGAGCTTCTAGAAGTCTGGCTAGCGGGTCCATAGCTAGGATGAAGAGGTAAGGTGACATAGCGCAGCCCTGCTGGAGCCCCCGAGTCGACCGGAAGAAGCCATCACCCGACCCGTTAAATAAGATGGTGAACTTAGCTGATTCCACACAAGCCCGGATCCATTTGCAGAATTTTCCTGGAAACCCGTGCTTAGGTAACAAAGCAAAAAGGTATTTCCAGGAGACCCTATCAAAAGCCTTAGCTAAGTCAGCTTTCAATACAAATTGCTGTCGGTTTCGCATTGGCTTTTTAAAGGAATGAATGACTTCTCGCAGAAGAATGACATTATCTACTATATCTCTACCCGGCACAAAGGCAGACTGCGCCTTGGAGATGACAAAGTCCATGAGGGGCTTCATTCTTTTAGCAAGGATTTTAGAGATTACCTTGTAAAGGAAGTTGCAGACGCTAATCGGGTGAAAATCGGTCACTTTCAGTGGTGGATCCGTTTTAGGGATGAGTACCAAATTCGAATGGGCCGTGTGTGTCTTCATAACCCCAGTAGCGAAAAACTCCTTCACCTCTCCAATAATAACGGACCCGAAATGCTCCCATTGCTGCTGTATGAGCCCTGCCGTGACTCCGTTCGGCCCCAGTGCCTTGGTGGGACCGAGAGCTCTGACGGCCCAGGTGATTTCGATCAAATCCGGATCTCTATCGAGTAACACAGCATTTGCCTAAGGTACAGTGGTAATTTCAGCTGAAATTACAGTAATTATCCGATTCGAATCCTCAACATCCCTCACTGGATCAGCCTGAAAGATTTGACGAAAATGCCTTACAAATTCACCTTTGATTTCACATTCTCTGACCAACCAGTCTCCTGCCTCATTTTGGATTGCTTCAATTCGATTTCTTCTTCTCCACACCATCGTGGTTGTGTGGAAAAACTTTGTGTTTCTGTCCCCCATTATGTCCCAGTTTAACCTAGACCTCTGCAGCCAGTAGGCCTCCTGTGCCGCAATGAAAGATTGGTATTGGTGATGTAGAGTTGTAATTCTATCCCTTACACCCTCCGTTTGCTGCAATAGGATCAGCTCCTTCATTTCCTTCTCAATGAGAACCAGTTCCCAATTTGGGTCTTTCTTTGCTAGGTCCCAACATTTTACTTCCCTTTTCAAGTTCTCACAAGTTTGTTCCCAAGACAACCCTTGCTGCACAGTAGCTCTTCCACATACCTCCTGAAACTCCGAGCACAGTGACCACCACTGCTCTACCTTAAATGGTTTTGCCTTTCTCCTAGGTCTGATTTCAGTTCTCAATAGATAGGGAGATGGTCACTTGCGTAGTTCAGCAAGTGGAAGATCTTTGAATTGGGGAAGGTATTAATCCAATCCGCCATGGCTACCCCTCTATCGAGCCTTTGTAAGACCAGTGTTCTTCCTCCTTGATTGTTTGCCCAAGTGTATGCAGGTCCGCTGTGCCCCAAGTCTACTGATACCACCTTATTAGACCTATTATTTCGACTTGTTTCCATACAAAAATCTGTGTTTTGAACCAACAAATAGTGCCTTTTACATTAAATATCCATAGAATGTGGTACTGCTTTGTTTTGGTTCTTACTTTGCAGGAATCAGGCGAAATCGGGCAAAATCAGGCAAATAGCAGACTTCAGGAAGATTTGATGCGAGTCGCAACACCCATGATGAGAGTCGCATCAAAGCCCAAAGCGACCTGTGATGCGACCCTCACTCCTGCCTTGAAGACGAGATGATGCGAGTCGCATCCCACTGATGCGAGTCGCATCACGAGTTGCCGCCCAGTTCAAATTGAACCTGATACACCCCATGTCATATCCGTTGCCTATAAAAGGAGGTCATGTGCCAGAATTTCGAGAGTTTTTTCCCCCTCTACATTCCAGAACACAAAAAGAGCGAAGATCAAGAGAGAAGAAGGAGATTGGAGCTTGATTGAAGAAGAAGAGAAGGGAAGATTTCAAGATCCTCTCCAATCTACTTTGGATCTTCGAGCTCCATCATGATTTGCTTTTTCTATCTCTCTTTTATGCTTTCTTTTGCTATGCTTGAGTAGATCTCTAGTTCTTAGGGTTAGGATGTAGTCTCTAAACCTTGTCTTTGAGTTGAATGATGTTTTGATCTAAGTTTGAACTTGTGTGATTGTTGTTTGAGTATTCATTGTTTGCTTGATTGTGATTTCTTGATTGATTCTTGATTGTCTACTGTTAGATGTCTATAGCATCTCTTCTAGTAATTTGGCCTTGATGTATCTTGTAATTGTGATTGAGCATTTGAGGTAGATCTAAGATCAATAGTAGCCGAGAGGTGAACTTTCTATTATCGAAAGGTTGTAGATACCTCTAGTTAACCAGACAATCAATTTAGGTTAGATACCAGTAGGCGAGAGCCACAGGTTGAAGCCTCGCACAAGAAATCAACTTAGATACGAACACATGTCAGCTCTGCTCGAGGACCATGCGACCCGCATCAGAGATGATGCGAGTCGCATCATACGGGTCGCATCAGAGATGATGCGAGTCGCATGATAGGTCCAGAGAAGGCAAAGTTTGGGATGAAACCTGAAACCCTAGGAACGCCTTTTATCTTTGATTCAAAACTAAAACTTTTAATCGCTTTCATTTACCTTTAATTGAATTGTCTTTTGAAATTAGGAAACATAAACAAATCAAACCCAATTCTTCAAACTTCTAGTACCTAACTCGGATTAGTAAGAATTTAGAATCGAATTAGACCGTCCCTGAGGATCGATACCTTATTATGCTATACGATTAAGACTGTGCACTTGCAGTTTTAGTCGAGAGTAGATTCAAGGTTTAAACTGGTACAACTTGTTGTACCTGAAACTTTGTAGCGTACTTTTGTAAGCGAACATCTACCAAGCCAGTTTGTTGCAAGAAAGCTCGAAACTTTTTATTCTTAGGTTTGAGCCGAGTGCTTCCACCCATTTTCTCATCCGCACCGGTTATGCAGTTAAATTCTCCCACTGCACAAACTGGCAAACCACTGCTATTTACAAATCCGAAAAGCTTGTTCCAGATGAAATCATTGTCGTTATCATTGCAATCACCATAGACTGCAAACAACAACCACTTCGATGTCGCAGGCCCCAATTGGACCTCAGTCGCAGGCCCCAATTGGACCTCAGCCGCAATGAAGTAGTAATTAGACTCAAGAACTTTGACCGAAATTTCATTCGCCCAAAGAAAACACAGACCCCCACCCTTTCCTCGAGAAGGAACCAATTCAGAATTTTGTAACGGCAGACCTTCAACTCTTTTGACAGCCATCTCGCGTGAACATTTCGTTTCCGAAACAAAAGCGAGAACTGCCCCTGTGCTGCGGAGGTAACGACGCAATATGGAAACTGTTGATGGCCTTTCGCTGCCTCGATAGTTCCATGATAGTAGACTTATGATGGCGCCGGCGGCGATCCCCTCGTTGCTCTGGCTCGTTTTGAGATAAGGGTTTCCCCTTCTTCCTCGTTTTCAGAGAGAGCTCCATCTGAGTTACCTAGAACAAGTGGTTCGATAATTTCAACACCTTGAGAAGAGCCAGAGACAGGCCACGATTTGAGGATCTCATGTAGTGATCTCTTAAACCCCGCTACTCCTCCATTCTTATCCTTTGGCTGCTGAGCCTTTGAACTGGGCCGAGCCACCTCTTGTTGAGGTAGCATTACTTGGTTATTAATCCAAACTCCCCTTGTAGGCTTCAATATGCCTTCTAGCTTCGGCCTGTTAGGCCCCATATTCCTCTGCCTGATTTTCGCCAACCTCAATCTATCCTGGCAGGAGCCCAACTCATGCCCAATAGCCCCACAGAACAAACATATCCTCTCCAACCTTTCATAGACCAAGTGTACCTTCACATCTCCTAACACCGGGTGCCTGACCGTAACATGATCCCGCAGAGGTGCCTCCAAAGAAAGTAACATCTTTATTCTAGAGTATTGCTTCCCATTGAATTGGGCTCTGAGCAGGTCAGAGATAGCAATACCAACCTTACTTGTAACCAACAGCAGTCCCACCTCTGTTAAGGAGTCAGCTGGTAGATTATGGAATTGCACCCAAACTTATGTACTCTTCAATCCTGATTTATTTAGGTGATCAGGAGAAGGGCATTCGGCCACCAGGACCAAGTCCTGCCGGTAGGACCACGGCCCTTCGTTTGTAACTCTTTGAAATTCACCATTTGTTGAACATTCAATAAGGTAGAATCCTCTGTCAATCATCTTGAAGGATGTTGCCGGGAGTACCCTCCATACCCGATGCACTGCCCTCTCAAATTGAGCATCAAACACTACACGGTCAGTGTGCACTTTTTCCACAATGCACCACTTCCAGTTGCGCGCTATTGTTGCTTGCAAGGGGATGGAGATAACAGTGTCTTCCTGCAGCTCTCCAGTTTGGAGACCTAAAAACTTTCTAATGAGGGCTTCATTGTCTAGATCCATAATTCTAGTGGTTTTCTTAGTGGAGGGATGTTTTTGAAAGGCTAAGGGAGCGTATTTAGGCTTGGTGGAGCAGGGTGTATTATATATAGGAAAAGTTTTTGGCGGCGGGCCCAGAATTGAAGGGAGGTATTTATCGGACCATGAAACTGGGCTTTCATTTTTTTTTCCTTGGTCAGTTTGGCTGTATTCAAAGTTGACAATTCGAAGGTCCTATTCTTTGATTTTTCCAGGCCTGTTCTTTCTGGGTTTCTAGAGGTAGAACTGAACGGTGCCAGACTGAGCCCATTGCCACCCATCTGGATTCACTTTAGCCAAAGGTGTGGAGTGAAGGGGGTTGGCTTGAGTATTCTGCATTTTCTTTTCCTCCCCCTCGATCGCATTTGATCCAGAGGGGGTAGGCGGCTTAATAGGAATATTATTTTGGCCCTTGTGCGCCTTATGAGCCCCAGTGTGAATTTGCCAGGTGTCCCGGATAGAGAGAGGGTTTTGGCCTTGTTGAGTCATCTGGTATGCACTTGGTGTAGACACCTTTGCCCTACCTCGATGGGATCGTTGATGGGCAGAGGCGTGTTGACCTTCATGTGTAAACTGATTAATGATTGTGTGAGCATCCACCGTGGTCAACCTAAGCACCTAGTCTCGCTGCCAATCCAATGAGGTTTGAGAGTCTGAGTCCTGCATATGGCCTCTACTCCATGGCCCCGGAGAGTTCGATGGCGGAGTACCCTCGAAGGACCAACCTTTAACCAGCACTTTACAACGTCTCCACTTCCCCTCATAGTGAAGTACCACCACTTTAGCGATACGCAAGGGGTCGAGACATTGGATAGTTAACCGGAGAGATGATCGGTCATTCCCTTTAGCATTCTAGTCTGCTATGTAGAGCAAGGAACCCATGGGAGAGGCTAGATACTTAAAGTATACAGGATGCCAGAATTCGATCGGGTAGTTGGTGATGAGTAGGCTAACTCTGAAGCTTTGTGGTGAGGTATTCCATTCCTCCTCGAGATCCAGTGGATCTAGAAAAACATTGTGCTGGACCCCCCAGGTGAGCAAGTCATCCAGAGTCTGCTGGAGCTGCAGGTATTCCGGCAATCGAATGATGAAGGCCTTGTTTGAGCGCTTTAGAACTGGGTAATCCACAATCCGGCCACCGTACAGCTCAACGAGCCTTAGCTGGATATGGATTGGGTCTCTGTTCATGGCTTGGGGTAAGAATGTAGCCACAATTGAATGCTTAGCATCATGCTGTTGCAGCCTTGAGTGAGCTGGGGGGGGGGGTGAATTGGACATGCGTCTCTTCAGATGGGGAAAGCGTGAAGGGGAAATGAGTGGCCATTTCCTTTTGAACAAGGTGGAGTGTGAGGGCAGATAATAAGTAGAGATAAGAAGTAGTGTATAGGGTGGGAGAGTGGAAAGAGTTTAGAGAAGAGGGAGAAGAAGGAAGGGGGGTTTAGGTTGGTAGATGGCAGATTGCCATTAGAGCCACCTCGGGAGCTCCATTACAAACACGGATTTTAAAGATCTAGTCTTCACATCTTAAAATCACTTAATATATAATTATATATGTATATATTCCTCATTGTTATTCATTCTATTTATATATAATACGTATATATATTAGTTGTCAGGTGTTTTGAAACCTGATACCATAGGAACTGGGGGTTTTTGGAACAGGAACTTAGACCATTAACTGTAAGCCTGTCAGGTCCATTCAACCCTCAAAATTTAGAACCGCCTGTATGTAATGTACCTTCTGTTAGTTTGTAATAATCTAGAAGTCAATAATACGATAATTTATCATAAAGCTTTGTTCATGAATTGGATGATTAATATCATTTTGTTGCCTTGAGTATTATTGCATTTATGGATCATTTCGAGTTCATGACTGAAATTGTGAAACTCCATAATATAGATGATATATACTCTTAATCTTAAAAGGTCACTGACCAAGGTAATTAGCAGGAACACTAATTGCCGCTATAAGGTTAGTATGTGGATTAAAAGATGGTTAAGTTTTACAAACCACCTGACACGAGATGTCATTTTAATCACATAGATACATGTTCTAGGAACATGGTATTTGACAGACCCCGAATGAAACATTATACGGAATTGTGTTCGTGTCATTAATGCTTTCATTCAGTGTTAAGTTCTAAAGTATGAGGTATTCATCTTTCCTACTAAGAAATGTATATGTGTGATTGTTATCAAACGCTGTCGGTAAAATGCAGTTATAACGGTAGCTCTTCGGTATACATGGCTTAGCTGAGGTAGTGATGGTTTACCAAAAGTACTATTGTCCCTCGTATCTCTATACGAGCTATAGCATCACTGGGCCCCTTGATAGAGTAAGATTATCAGCGCGCGGTATGATTACAAGAGTAATCATATTTGATAATCTGCTCAAGATCAATAAAAGATTAAGTTTACAAGGATGACACACACCTACCTTGAAACTAATCTGATAGCTATGTGACAAAAGAATTAACACGAGTAAATTGTTTACTGGATCGTGATATTGTACTGTACAACATCATCTGTGTAATTGGATGGTCATGATGTGTTGCCAGATGCCGCTCATGATTATAGAAGTTAAAACAGTTTTAACTCTATTTACCAACATAACACAGATCCTATTGGGTCACACCATATAGGAGTTAATCGGAGAATCTTATTGTGATTGATTATAAATTGGTTATGATCAATAGTAAGATGGTTATAATTAATTATACGTGTTATAATTAAATTATAAATGTTATGTAAAAATAACAAGCAAAAACATTGGTTAATTTATAAACGTGTGTGACACGTTGTATAAAAGTTAACCGGTTAATTTATAAATGTGCAGGACACGTTGTATAAATTACCGAAACAACAACCGCAAGAAAAATATATATAATTGTTCAGAATAATTATACGAATATTATTTGTGTTCGGACCGAGGGCATTCGAGTCTTTTCAGATTCGTCCTTATCCGCATGACATGTCATCGATCCTATCCAGATGACACGTCATCGATACCGAAACAAACAACCGCAGAAAAATATATATAATTGTTCAGAATAATTATACGAACATTATTTGTGTTCGGACCGAGGGCATTCGGGTCTTTTCAGGTTCGTGTTTATCCGCATGACGTGTCATCGATCCTATCCAGATGACACGTCATCGATCTTATCCACATGTCATCATCCTTATCCATTCGATGGCATATCTTGTAAATAGGCATATGTTGAGGGATATTTCGGTCTTTTGCGAACCTCCTCAAAAGCCTATAAATAGAGGTGGAGGGGTAGAGAGAAAACTCACTAATTCACTTGTATCGTTTCGTGCAGAATCGAATCGGTTTTTCTCTCTTTCTCGGTTTCTCTCCCAAATAGTGTTTCGGTTGAGAAAAGAAAGTTATACGTAGTTAACGTATAATCTTGCGGGTTGTTGTGGAGTATATTTACGGGGTCGATGAATAGTGTTTTACCGAATTTCGCGGTATTTCAGTTTTGCTCATTGATGAAACTGAGTAACCGAAAATTCGTGTTTACGGGTTTTCGTCTTTTCCCCGTGAATAGTGTTTTTGCAGAATTCCGCGGTTTACGGTATTTCTGGCAGAAGAAATAAACCGCTCTCTGGTTAGTCCTGGTGGATAACCGATAGAGGCATCAGACGTCTGATGCTCCGAGACGAGTCGATTCCTTCCGTGATGTAGCTCTACACGCTCGGTCTGCATTCCAACTGTGATTTGGAAACAAGGTATAAATATGTTATATTAATCTATTTAATTGGTAAGTAGATTAAAGTTTTAGAAATCAATCATGGAGTAGATCTGTAAAATGATTAAATTGGGTTTTGATGCCAAAGGAATACTGAAGGTGGACCGCCTTGGAAAGTTTCCTGACATACCCCATTTAATCCTGAGCTTAAGTTGGCCGTAGAAATTTTTGTTCTACGGTCATTCCGCACCTTAAGCCTAAACGGGTTTTGGTTACCGCGAAACCCCAAAAGTGGTATCCGAAACCCTACACCTTCCTGAGAACATTGAAAAAAAAATATTTGTTTCTTATTTCTCTAAAAATGAAACAGAAACAGCTTTTCATTAAACCTTTTTGAATCAGCTTAATTTAATATATATATATATATATAGAGGTAGGCTAATATACAATCGATTGTTTATGAGGTCCCGTGCAACCAAGTCATTTTTTGATTTTAAAAGTCCAAATGATCAATCCAAACCGTTCATCTTGTTCTCCATATCAATATGTGCTTGGAGACCAAATTTTATATTTTTCTGAATTTTTTTACTATTTATTAAGCTACTTTGAAAACCGCTGATCCAATGATGGCTTAACAAAACAGTAAAATCAGAAGCCACCGTTGGATCAACGATTTTCAAAATGGCTTAATAAATAGTAAAAAAAATTAGAAAAATGTAAAATTTGGTCTCCAAGAATATATTAATATGGAGAACAAGATGAACGGTTTGGATCGATCATTTGGACTTTAAAAATTGGAAAATGATTTAGTTGTAGGGACCTCAGGAACAATCGATTGTATATTAGCCTTCCTCTCTCTCTCTCTATATATATATATAGAGAGAGAGAGAGATAGGCTAATGTGCATTCGAATGTATATGGTCCGAAATACTTACGGTCCAAATTTGAAATTTCAAAATCCAAACGGTCTATCCGAACCATTCATCTTGTTCTCCATATTAATATGTGCTTGGAGACCAAAT
Organism: Carex pumila; assembly: GCA_033356055.1. Lineage (NCBI taxonomy): Eukaryota > Viridiplantae > Streptophyta > Magnoliopsida > Poales > Cyperaceae > Carex > Carex pumila. The sequence goes on from JARJHM010000424.1 coordinate 115,636, forward strand.
TTTACATTTTTCTGAATTTTTTTACTATTTATTAAGTATTTTACAAAATTGTTGATCCAACGGTGGCTGCATAACAACGATTTTCAAAGTGGCTTAATAAATAGTAAAAAAATTCAGAAAAATGTAAAATTTGGCCTCCAACCACATATTAATATGGAGAACAAGATGAAAGGTTCGGATCGACCGTTTGGATTTTGAAATTTCAAATTTGGACCGTAAGCACTTCGGACCATATACATTCGAATGCACATTAGCCTATCTCTCTCTCTCTCTATATATATATATATATATTTAGTTGAGTACAAAATAATTATTTTTAGAAGATTTTGTACTATTAAAAAATGAACATATCTAAAAATAAATAAAAATAGTAAGCATCTGAAAAATATATTTAAAATTTGATTCCAACTATAATTTATAAATATTGAGATATTGTTAAGAAATTTGAATTGACTGTTTGAATTTTGAGAAGAAAAAATATAAAAAGGGCACGATTGAGGTATACAAAGTTGAAACCCTACTCTTATGTAAAAACAACGCTCTTAATTTTACAAAATAACTGATTTTTTGAGAAGGGTTCCGATACCTCATGTCTTTTATATCTCATATTTAATATATTAATTTTTAAAGTTCAAATTGTCGACCGAACCACTCAATATAATATTCATACTAAATTATACTTGGAGATGATTTTTGTAACTTTTTTACTATTTCTTAAGGTAGATATAAAATTGCTGTTTTTAAATCGTTCAAAAGCAATTATTTTGTATATATCTAAAAAATAATAAAATATTTTCAAATTTTATCAAATTTTATCTCTAAATATATTTTAATATAGATACCATATTCAACGATCTAATCAACAGTTTTAATTTAAATTTTAAAAGAAAAAAATATAAAATATGAGACTTGAAATATGAAAAATATTAGAACCTCCTCCTTGATTTGGCGCAATCTAAAATCACAACTTTAAGAAATCAGAATAACTAAATTTCGAAGGGCACGAGAAAAAAATTCGATAATTTTTGTCTTTTTCTGACTAAACCCGAATTGTCGCAGTAGTCTCCAGTCAAAACCATTTGCACAATGCAGCTACCCAAAGCGGGATCTTCTCCTCTTCCCTCCTCCGCCTTTGTAATCTATTTACGCAATTCCTGATTTCGATTTCTTAAAGAAACCTTCTCACATCTCCTTGACCAACCTTTTTCGACTAGACTGAAACTAAACAAATCATGGATATATATACTTCTCAGCCAGAGAAGAAGCGCAAGCGAGAGGGGTTGTCAAGCCTGATGCGTCTCACAATTTTCCTCACCTGCCTATGGGCCACCTCGCTCCTCTACGGAGAGATGCTCTCTTACTGGGTCCCACTCTCCACCTGCTCTTGGCCCCACCTCCCCTCTTCATCTCCTGTAAGCAATTGGTTCGACGGTGTAGATCTGCTGTAGTTTTATTCGTGTGGTTTGCTAATGTTGAGAGATCATCATATGATTTAATCAAATTCTGTGCAATTTTGCTTCTGTTAATTGCCAATTGTAATGACATGATTGTATTTGGTTTGTCCTGGACAGGATGATCGCCATTACAAGATTGCTGTCGTAGCAGATCCACAGGTCGGTGTTCTACTTACTATGAAACCCTTAACCAATTTCTTTCTTCTTCTTTTTTTCCCTTTAATTGCTTTAGACATTATAAAGGATTCATTAAGTAATGCTGATGCAGTAGCAGCAAGGATAGAACATCATTTTGTTTTTTTGTGTGGTTCAATTTGTTTCCCGGTCTCTTACATTTGTCCCTATTATGCAACTCCTTTTAGCTCTCCATCCAAAAAAAAAAAAAAATTGAGTGCTCATGCTTGCATTTTTTTGCTGATGTGAAAATTATTTTACTGACATGGACAGTGACATCAAAAATCCATTAACATTTTGGAAGGAGGGGTGTAAATTGACCTGATTGGGATGAATTGACTTCAGGGGAACAAATCAAACTCAGTCACCGATTTGTCGCACAGGACAAAATTTAGTGACCTCCAAAATAATTTACATTTCTCTTTGTTTATTTGGTTTTCTATTTATGTATATTGGGGATAATCCAGGCTTAACTGAATAGACAATTGGGTGTCAGTATTCAAATTGCAATAAACTGTAATATAAAGTTTTTGAGTTCCTGGCATTAATTTGCGTACAGATTATGGACAGCACAAGCCTTGGGCTTTCTCGGAAATCATTTCTTCTAGAACTTGTGCAATTCTACACAGATCTATACATGAGAAGAGCTTTTCACTCAACTATACTTCCATTTAGACCTGACAATATTTTGTTCTTGGGAGATCAATTTGATGGGGGGCCATATTTGTCTGATGAAGAGTAAGGCATGAATGTCTAATTTTCTTTTCGAATATTGATTTTGATTTTAGGCATCGTTAACTTCAGACAATATCTCCAAGGACTATAGTCCCTTGGCGAATTTTGTATTTTCCATTGTTTGATTAGTAGGAACTGAATTTATTGAAATCAGAAAATAGTGGCTCTAATTGACTAGGAAAAATCAATCAATCTTTTTCTCAAAATCACATTAATCATTGTGAGGAATAAGGGGATGAGGACTATTAGATTTGAGGAGGGACCCAATGCCCATGGTCATTGGTGCCACATCGGTGCTAATAAAATTAAATCTCAACTTTTTTTTTAAACTCTTAAATAAGAAAACTAATTTATTGAATATTTTGTAATATCATGCGATATGGATACATAAAAATTTAGATCATTTCAATTTTATTTTGATATGCATCAAGAGTTAACAAATCAACGGACCAAATTGTGGCGATTTAACCCCCTCTCTTGATAGAAATAAAGTCAAAATCTCATAATTTTTTTATTTACATGTAATTGAGATGATTTAGAATATATCTAATGGTTTACCTTTTGTAATTTAAGCACAAATAAAAAAATTGGCATGTTGGGCACCAATGACCATGGGCATTGGATCCCTCATTAGATTAAGCCGTATCCTCCTAATTTTCCAAATAGAACCTACTGATTTTGAAAAATAAACCTTTATTTCCTTGTTTGTTTTTATACATTGAAAAAGGAGTTTAATATGGTAAATGTTTTACTTCACTCCAAAAACCTACAGAACAAGATTTAAGTCTCTTGATACCATGCAATCTAAACACGTCCCAATCTTTTTGCCTGCTGATTGTTAGGCAATGAATTTTTATTTTATCCATCTATATGAAGTATGATTGATACCGTTAGTAGTACTTTATATAATTGACAAAGCTATGTAAATGAGCAGTTAAATTAGAAGAATAGGATGATTATTCATTTTGGTACTTGATACTTTAAGTGTCCCACAATGTGCAGGTGGCAAGACTCTATGATTCGATTTAAGCATATATTTGGTTTGAATGAGCAAAGAAGCAATTCTTATATTCCTATACATTATCTTTCTGGAAATCATGACATTGGGTATTCTGCTTATTATACGCAACACCCGGAGGTAGATATTGATGCTTTTTGTTTGCATTTTCAGTTTATGTTTTACTTGGTAGTCATTTTGATTTCTTTTACATTAATAAAGTATTCTTCTTTAAGAGTACAATGAGAAAATTTGCCTCTTTTTTTTTTCATGCTAGGTGATTAATCGGTACGAGAAGGAATTTGGAAAGAGGAATTACAATTTTTCTGTTGGAAAGGTTGAATTTATAGTGGTTGATGCTCAAACTCTTGATGGTCAGTATAAATTTTAAATTTATCCTTTTGTGTTTATATTTTTAGTATTTCCCTTCACCTGGTACTTAATTTGCTCAAATAGCTCCGCCTGTGTAATTTCTACATAACTTGCCCCAGGCCAGGAAAAAGGAGGAGGGTTGTGATAGGCGTGGCGAGCCAACATAAAATACGGTCTTTTTATGGAAATGAAACCCGCGACTACGGTTTGGGTTTCATTTCTAGCCTATCCCAACTTGTTTGGGGCTAAAGGCTTTGTTGTTGTTATTTATGTGCTCAAATCAGGATAAGAATCAAACTGGCAGCTTCTTGTCTGTGCCAGTAATTTTATAAAGGTAAATGTTAATTTGTAATTTATTAATCAGGGCCAAAAGAAGGGAAAGAGACATCTTCTTCATGGGATTTCATTCAGAGCATATCAAAAGGTATCTTTGTCTTTGAGAAATTCTCATATATCAATTTTTAAACAATTTACTATATAAAATTAATACATACAGTGGCTGTGCAAAATCCGAGGGTTCTACTCACACATATGCCTCTGTACCGGCCGGACAACACTCCTTGTGGGCAGTACCGATCTTCTCCTATAATAAATCAGGTACTAGTACTTTTGATGGGTTTAATATTATTTTGAATTCATTATGTAGACTTGACTAATTTCAGACTTTTATCCTTTTACAGAGAGTTCATCTCTCTGCTTTTGAACAAGGTATTACGTATCAAAACTACCTTAGCAAGGAATCATCAGACCTTTTATTAAGCAAGATAAAGCCCGTAAGTTTCTCAGTTTGAAGTTAAATCCTATATCCATATTAAAAAAGAAAAAGAAAACTGAAAATGTTAGTATTCATTTTTTAACTTTATTTTTTTGATAAAACACGGTGCAATACACTGCCTTTTCAAATTTATTATGAAACAACCCGAGTTTTACAATCAACAAACTTCCTTTATCAATACCTAACCTCTTGGCAACACATAAGAACAAAGCAACGAAACCCACAAGAAGTGTAACCGTACATAGTCTCAAAGCGCTTGCTAAACCTAGCCAACCACTATTGAAACCTTCCTCAATCTTCACAGCTAGGGATAGACATAGTGGTAGGAACCAGCCTCAGCTAAAAACCATAATTACTCTTTTTGAAATGTCTCAAATGGCACGAGATACTGGCAGTTTGGTGCAATGCAATTCTTGCAAATTCAGTTGAGAACATCTTGTATGTCTGTTTGTGTTAAGTAGTGAATTGGAGTAAATTATTGTGTTTAAAGGAGAGCAAGCCCCGGGCTGGACCGGGCCCAAGCCAAACAAGGGCAATCAGTCTTGCTACTCTAGACCCCTACTTACTTCCACAAGCCACTTAGCTAGGCAATAGAAGGAATACAAAGAAATAGAAAGAATCCTAGACAATACACAGAATGTTTCCATATTGCATTGTTACCTATTTTCTATTAGCAATTAGCCTATTTTTCCAATTATAACATTCGAGGCATCAAGAAAATGAATTAATGAAAAAGTTCATTCTTGTTATTCCCTTTTAGCAATTTATCATCCTTAATTTTGGAGTAGAGAAACTACAAAAATACTAATTTATCTCCAATTTCACAAAACCCAATCAAATTTCACAAATTTTCTCCCAATATCCACAAAATTCCCAATCCCCTGCCATGCCCTAAAATCCTAAATTGGGTCATGACACTGTTTCAGAAAGTTGGCGGGTCTTTCACATGGATCTTTGGATATGTTTGAAGCTCAACAAATTAATTTGTACTACAACTCTGTTTAGTGTTTATTTTTAGTTCTTCTGGTGCAGATACTGGTGCTATCAGGTCATGATCACGATCAATGCACAGTTACCCACTCCACACCATTTGGGTCCGTGACAGAGGCAAGTAAATTACATAACTATTGGTATGAGAACGTTACTTCTAAATTAATTGGAGGTTCCAAAGTAGCTTTCATGAAATTAATCAGATCTCTTGATAGTGGCACAACAGCAATAAATTTTAAAGCAGCACACTGAAATCCAATATTTTGCTTGAATCATTTCTTCATAACGACACAAAAGAAAGAACAAGAACAAAGCAGCAATAAGATCTATTATAGGCAATCAACAACTCGATTTATTATTTAATGCTGACAAAAGTTTAAATTGACAGCATACACTTGGGACAGCGAGCTGGCAGCAGGGGAACCTCTATCCATCTTTCATGCTGCTTTCTGCCTCATCTGGAAATTCAAGTTCTGTTTCAAATGATGATACAAATCATTTGGTTTCTGCTCAACTCTGCTTTCTTCCCTGGCAAACTCACATCTATATTTGGTGGGTCTCTCTCTCTCTCTCTGGAAATCCTTTTCTCTTTCTAAACAAGCTTGGCATCTCTCTCTGTGTGTGTGGATGGTAACAAATACTCTATCTCGTATAGGAATGATTTAATGTTTTCTTTTTAGAAGTACAAAAGGATACCATCCATAGTCTACTAGAGAAAAAAATCTTATATTCCTGCTAAGGCATGTAACCATGATTCATCTGCACTCATAGCTTTTATTTGTTATATAAAAAATGAATTATGCCTCCTTTGTCATTGTGTACTGAGAGATTAACAGCAGTGTAGTTTGGAATATATTGAGATTAATGTGAAATTCTCCTTATGGATTTCTTGATAATAACTGAAGATTAAGGAGTAAAAATTGTTTGATAATTTCAGGTACCTATGCCATGCTTTGCTAACAATCGTTCTACTTGCCACCTGGCCAACAAATGGCTTCAGCAGTTTGGGTTATGTCGGTAAATCTTTTGAGTTCATAAAAACAGCTTGGCAAAATTTTACAGCAACAGTGAAGGAAAAGAATGATGATGAAGATTGTGAATATGAGATGGTATGGGATGCCGAGGGAACCATGCACCTTATAAAGAAAGCTTCCTCCAGAGTTAACTCATCAAATGCAGATATCAGAACAGTTGCAAGGTAATCCAAAATGTTTTATGAATTTTCAAATAACTCCGATAATTCTTTTAATCTAAAAAATCAAATACCTAATGGTCAGCTCTGCAAGACTTCTCCCTATTTTGTTTTTTTTGCTAGAACCACTTTTGCAGATTCAGTACCTTTAAGGTCCTATGGGTCCAGAATTAAACTTTATTTTATTGCTTGCTTTTGGTTTAATTGGTTTATTTTGTTGAAATATTTGAAATTAATTTATTAGCAAATAGCCTGTCTTATTTAGAATGATTGATCAATGTTTGCACAAAAAGAAATTCAAAGCATTTTCTTATATATATATATATATTTAAAACTAGGGGTAATGCCGTATCACGAGCAACAGCAAGAAAACACCAGCAAGATGTTACCGTAGAAATGGGCAATCAAACATTGCTAGAGGATCCCAGGCTGCCCTCAGGAAAATCAAATGTGAGCAGGGGAATTCAACGACTGATACGGGTTGTCAAATTGGTTGTGGTCATTGCTGCTGTCAATGTGCCTCTTTATATGATGCTACTTTTCAAGGATTGGATTGAGCGTTGACTGGACAGTAGACGTTAAACAAAAAGTTTGTGAAATCATGTAAAGATTGGATGAGTCTATTGTTTTGTTAGTGGTACAAATTCTTCTTATAGAGAATATTTATACAGACAATTCAGCAGGCTATCAGTTTTCTAATGGAAGCTGCTCCTATTTTGCAGATTGAATAATTGACGGGTCATTTTCTCATGAGGAGGGTTCAAATGCATTCAAATTTTTGTGCATTCAAATGCATTCTATCTTTCAAAAAATTTTTTTTTCTGTTTTTAAAGTCCTAATAGTCAATTCGAACCGTTAGATGCAATTTATATATTAAGATGTGCTTGGAGACCAAATTTTACATTTTTTGAATTTTTTTTACTATTTATTAAATCACTTTGAAAATCGCTGATCCAATAATTCAAAAAATATAAAATCAGTAATTTTCAAATTGACTAAATAAATAGTAAAACAATTCCAAAAAATATAAAATTTGGTCTCCAAGCACATTTTAATATATAGATCGCAGCTAATGGTTCGGATTGATTATTCGGACTTTGAAAATAGAAAAAAAATGATTTGAAAAATAGAGTGCATTTGGGTGCACAAAATTTTGAGTGCATTTGAACCCTCCTCTCTTTTCTCATATTGTAAACACTAGTTAGTTAAATATCAGCTTTTCTCTTGATGTAAAACCCAGGTACTGATGCCATCAAATCTGCTACTTCAACCATATTAACCTCGTCTAGTGCATATAAATCAACTATATCTTACAGAAAGCACCCATAGTAATAAGAATAACCTATTGGTGGTACAGAGCTGGCTTAAATCATACAGGTCACAACTCAAACTGGCAAAAAAGGGGATCTCTTTCTAACTATGACTGTTTTTAATTCCATTTATTGGAATTTAGCAAACAAAAATGCGTAGGCAGAACAGTTATAATGATCCAAGTAATCTACATAGGAAAAACTGAGCATCTTATCCAAATTAAAATCATTATTGAACCTGGATAGTGTTAGTGTTACGTCATTCTGCAATTAGAAACAAATATACAATGTAAAGGTGGCACTGTTCAATTGGTTTGCAAAGTCTTACTGCCCTCTACATGAGGCAAAATGGTAATGTCTAAACCAGTACAAAAAAAATGTGAACAAAAATGTTTATTTTTCAGATTGACCCACAGAAATTTCTTTAATTCGCTCCCGCATCTTGTATTGAAGCATGGCTGGAGCACAATCAAGAGCTGTCTCTCCTGACAATCATGACAAACAATCAAGCATATAGAAAATGTAAGTATTTACATCGTAAAAAACATAATATGCAACAAAACACTCAACACGCCATCAAAAAGAAGGGCAGTACAAAACTTACTTAATTTATTATTCTCAAACAGTAGTTTTTCATTTTTTTTTTTATGCCCTGGCAGAAAAGAAACAAACTTCAAACCTTGAGGATTCTTGATTCCAACATCTGCCCCACTATCCATGAGAATTAGAGTAATCTCTGTCTGATTGAAAAGTGCTGCCTGAAATATGAAGCACATAAAAAACTTAAAAGAGAGTTATCACACAAGAGTAGCATGCCAGCTAGACAAGTACAGTTGGGTTAGGTAAGTAAATAAAAATTTATGACATCATACCAGATGTAGCACTGTAAACCCTTGCTTGTCACGGTAGTTTGGATCCACTCCCTATAAAAAAAATTGGGTTAGATTCTCTATGTAGAAGAAAAAGAAATTTTTTTTTTATTAATAAAAGTCACCTGACTTAAAAGGTTTCTAACAGCTCTGGCATCACCATTTTTAATAGCTTCTCTCATACCCTGATTAAAAAAATAAACACGAGGTAAACAACATCTTCGTACTTTCTAAAGGACCTGACTAACCTTCTACCGTTCGTCACTGCATCTTCGACCCATGATGAGATTGCTCAGAAATGGATCTGGCGGTGGTCACCCACACAGCTATTCACATGCAGCTCAGCATATAATATGATGCGCAACTCAGGGGTGAGATCGGAGTACCATAAAACCCTTTGGAAATTAAAGGTTCCGCTGAAGGTGCGGGTTTTTATCTGGTTGATGCTGGAGAATAAAATACTAACACAGGAGGTATTAACGATAAGAGGTTGCACGGTACCATTTGGATGCCAAATGTGCAACAGTGAAGATATGGAAACAAGGGACCACCTGCTCTAGGACTCTAGCTATGCTAATGGATTTTGGCGTGGCATATGTGGCGGCATCTACCACAACTATCACCGCGGATGAGGAGACAACAAAGAGTAGTATGGGTGGCAGGTATGTGACTTTATGGAAAGAAAGGAACAAAAGACTTTTTTCCAATAAGAGCAAACCGGGAGTAATTTTAATTAATGAAACGACTATTAATATCATGCAATGGTTGTGCACTATTCAATAAGAGCAGACAGGGATATAAGATTGATTATGCGGGAGCATATGTGGCATACATCGCAGTACTGTCGACCATTTGAATAGTGGAGATTTATGTACATATTTTTTATGTTCTGTTTTTACCTTTGAGCATTGTAATTAGTTTTTGTACATACAAACTTTCTCTTTTTTAATCAATATATTGTTGGCTATATTATAGCCAACCTTCAAAAAAACAGGAAAAAATAATAATTTGAGCACAAGAACAAACCAACAAAATCTCTGTCAATGTGCTAACAATTTACATAAAGGACTAGTAGTTAAATTGTGCATACCTCACCGGTGACATCATAATCCGTCCAGCTTTTTTCAAGGCTGCTGTTATTCGTCTGGCCGAGATTAAGAAATGAGCTGCTGAAGGGAACTATAATCAAGGACTTCTCCAGGAACTAAAAGGAGATCCACCATTGAAAAAACAAAGCTACATATCTTAACAGTATTGGTTTTGGATTCTCATGTTTAGTCAACAATTTCTGGGCTTCAATAGGAAGAGAAAGAGAGCGAGGCAGAAAGAGAGAGCATTAAAATATGAACTAAAAGTCTCATCTCTATATAAATAAACAACCTTGAGTTGTTGCTCGATGAAGCTGCAGATTTCCTTGCACCGGGTTCAGTGTTAGTTTTCTTTGGTCTTGGGTTGGCTTGTACAGTCGAGGCTGTGGCACTCTGTACCTACAATTTGCATATGAAGAAAAAGAACATTACATATCCCATACGGGTTATCCACCTTGGTACAGATAACTGGTATCAGAAATGAATACCTACCTGGATGGCAACGGGGGCTGGTTTTGGGGCTTCACAGATGCACAGAGGCATGCCGCACTTGCACTCCGTAACTGTAGTTGCAGTAGATTCATTTCCTGAAGTAGGTGCATATGAAGAGCTTTTATCTTCATCCATCGTTAGCTTTGAGATACCATCAGAAATTATGCCTTCAGAAGGATTTTTGGTACCAGATTTTACAACACTACAGAATTGTGTAAAAAAAAAAAAAAGCACAGGTTCATTTAATACTGAGTTTCACTGATCAGCACAGTATCAGATGGAAACCTCTGAAGGATCTCAATTTTATTTTATGTGTGTATCTTTACAAGTCAAAGTTTTTGAAATACCCATTTAGCCCATTAGCTTTATAACTACTAAAGGGACTTCAAAATGTCTCCTAAGTTTCAAACATAATACTATATAAGCTTGAAGTATTAATTACTTTAAGAAAACTAAAATATAAAATTACATGGTTAATGCTTTTTATAGACATGACCTGGATTTGTCGGTGATTTACCGGGCTAATATTATGATGATTCCAAAGAAAGGCACAGCAGTAACAATGAAGGATTATAGGCCAATTAGTGTTATAAATCTTATCCCGAAATTATTATAAAAAATCCGAACATTGAGATTATCTAGAGATTTAACCGACTTGGTATCCATTCACCAAACAACATTCATTTGGGGACGGCACATAGCTGAAAACTTTATCTCAACTAGAGAGATTCTAAATCACATTAATGAGACGAAGAACTCGGCTATTCTTGTGAAAATTGATTTCTCAAAGACATTTGACTCGGTTAATTGGGAGTTTATTTTATCCGTCATGACTCAAAGAGGGTTTCCTAACCGTTGTGTCAGATGGATTCAAGACCTATTGAGTTCGGCCATATCAAGAGTGGTTATCAATGGTGAACCGATAGATTTTTTTGCACATAAGCAAGGGCTCCATCAAGGCAATCCTTTATCTCCTATGCTCTTCCTTATTGCTGCTGACGTATTCCAACAAATGTTACGTGTGGCAAATACAACCCTCACCAAGCCGATCTCTTCAAAGATTCCAGAATCTATTCTTGCGCTTCGATATGCAGATGATGCGGCTCTAGTGGCAAGTGCAGATAGGGGGACCATTGCAACCCTAAAAATCATCTTGAGTTTTTTTTCTAAAATATCAGGTTTGCATATTAACTATACTAAAAGCTCTTTTGTACAGTTCAATTTGCAACAGAGGGAGGTGCGGATGGTGTAGCTAATACTCAAATGCCAGCAAGAGAATTTACCAGTCACGTATCTTGGCATGCCGCTAACGACGAAAAAGCCCACAAGAGCATCCTTCATGCTTCATGCCACTCGTTGAGAAGTTGGAAAGTCAGCTGCAAGGGTGGAGAGGCAAGTTGCTCTCGCGAGGCAGTCGATTACAGGTTAGTAAATTCAGTGCTTTCTTCTCTACCAATTTATTACATGAATTGTTTTCGCATCCCACATTGGGCTATTAAAAGAATGGGCAAGGTACGTCAGTTCTTTTTATGGGGAAATAATGCAAATGAAAGAAGAGGTATTTCTTTGATTAATTGGGAGACGGCTTGTATGCCAAGAGAATGGGGTGGATTGGGCATTCGAAATCTAGAAATTCAAAATATTTCACTTCTGTTAAGGTGGTGGTGGCGCCTTTATCAGCAAAATGAATCTTTGTGGAGGTTTTGGGCATCAAGGCTGCAGGGGCATGTAAACAGAGAAGGGGGTCTCACTGTGTGGTTGAGAAGTGGGTCGTTATTTTGGGCTCAATACTCAATTTAAAGAGTCTGTTTCATTCAAGCACGAGGTGGAATACAGGGGGTGGCAACTCTATTTCCTTTTGGTACGACACTTGGCAAGAGGAACCATTGCGACGGAACTGTGATGGATTTCCATGACCTCCTCACCCCAATCTCTCTTTATCTCAGGCTCTGCCAAGGATATCAGGGTTATTGCCAAATCATGCAATCTCGGGGTCTGTACTGACATCAGATAGTGATGTACTTGTGTGGATTTCTGGGGTGTACACTTCAAAATAGACATATACAGTCCTTACGTCAATTGGAAAGGTTGCATGGCGTTTTAACAACTTGTGGTCTGCCAAGTGCCCTACCTCATCAAAGATCTTCATGTTCTTAGTGCTGAATACCAGTACACTTACGCAAGACGTGCTATTACGGCAATATATCCAATGCCAAGTTGGATGTGTTATGTGTACTACTGGTAGACTGGAGACTGCTTTACACCTCTTGTTCAATTGCCGTTATGCAGTACAGGTTTGGAGGCTGCTATCGGAAAAACTAGGGATTAATCTAATCCAACAGGGTGCAACTATCCAACAGATTTGGATATCTTCAGTATCAGCACTCAGAAATGGAAATTCAAGCCGAGATGGGATTAAAGAGAAGTGCTGGATTTCGTGGTTCATATGTACAACTTGGGCCATTTGGAAACAGCGAAATGAAAGAGTGTTCAGAGGAAGCAATCTTCCCTCCAAGAATCTGATGAATAGGATTATAAATGAGTGTAATCTTTGGCTGCAGTAATGTTAAGAAGTTGTTTCATTTCATTTTTAATTTTACTGGTATGATGTAAATTAGGTGAGTCAGAAAAGCAGAGCTTGATGTATGCTCTCTGATTTGTATAATGAACACTGTAAGTGCGCGTTTGTGCATATCGTTAAATGCAATACCACCTGACAGCTTCTGTCATGGCATTTCAAAAAAAAAAAAGAAGTTGGAATTAACTGAAGGGTTACTGTAACTCAAAGGACAAACCAAACGAAATCTGACTAAAACGCAAATTCAGCTTGGTAATATACTAATATACCAGTACACTATGGTTCCATAATCCAAGAAGGTGATCAAAATACCTTGAAGTTTTGTTGAAACATTCATAGCATACTCTGACATTGGTGTGAAGGCCAAATTGAGGCAAAGGCTGAAATTTTTGGTTCAGCATCAGTACCAAGAATATACAAATTTTTATAATTTACCATGTTACAAGCAAAAAATAAAAATAAAATAATAATAATAATAATAATAATAATAACATCAACAACAAGTACCATTTGGTATGATGAATGATCACTGCACAATGTCTTCCCACAACACCGACAGTGATGCTGTACAAAATTTAAATACGTCATGAAACTAGTCTAAATCATATACAAACGTTTTGCAATGAAAGGCATGTTGTATCCTATAGGTTGTTTTACTGAGTCTGTCAATATATTGCAGACATTTGCGATTTAAATCTGTGAACCTTGAACTGTTTCTATTCCGTCATGAGATGAGATTGCATGAATCAATAGATATTACAATTGGAGATTGAAACTAAAATTAAATCAACTTCACAAACACTCTTGAAGTTAGCATTCATCCAAATTTAATTGCGAGAAGCTAGATTTTTCTGTAGCTAATAACTTACAATTAATACAAGAAATACTCATGATTTAATCTCCTACCAGCCATAAAAACAGTTTTATTAACCTCAGATCACCGAAACTGCAACATAATCCTTCAAATGATGGATCGGTGATTAAAGTAGAGGGTCTTCACAAGAAAATGGTAAACTAGTAGATGCTAGAGGGAAGATATTACCCGACGGCGAAAAGTGGTGAAGCTACAGTTGCAGACATCGCAACGCGAGGCCTCCTGAAATGGTGGCGGATTCTCTGACATGGTTTCTGCTCGAATGTTTTACTCTCTCTCTCTCGATCGATCGTTGGAGCGATCAGATCGGAGGTGAAGAGGTCGTAATTGAAGTCGATAAAGATGCTGGATCATATCATTAGCGGAAGAAATGATCTAAGACTTAGTTGCCTCTTTTGCATTTCCACCCTAATAATTATCAAAATTTGTGACCCCTCACCTAACAAATTAGTTTTAATTAATTTTTTTTAAGGGAAGGGGGGGGGAGGAGCGGTGCACCAAATCCGCTACTCTTCAGCAAGAAAAGCATTTTCATTCCGTCCGTTTAAATGTTTTCAACAATTCAAATTTTTATCCCAACCGTTCAAATATTTTTAACCTTTTCCAACAGTCCAACAGATTTGTAAATTTAAACTGTTAAAAATATTTAAATAGTTAAGATAAATAACCTATTTTTAGAAAAAAAAAAAAAAAGAGCAGCAGATTCTGATCTAAGGAGCAGAGGAAGAGTATCGCATTCACTTTGTACAATTCCAGCCGAGTAAACTTTCTTCGAGCCAGCTCTATGCATGAGAGTCTCTAAATTCGTGCCATGTTAAAACAGACGATGCAAATTTCCGAAGTAATTTAAAATTTGAGTTTGGATTCAAACAATCTGATCAGTTTTCGAGTCAATTCGGTATGAGATAAAATTTACGGGGCTCCTTTAATATTCGTGCAAATTCTAATCAGATAATCCGGATCCTTTTTTTTTTTTTACTTTCAGTATTCTGGATACTTATTTGTAAATAAAAAGTAAAATCATATTATTATTTTTGTCACTGTCACGATATCTTTAAAAAATGTCTAAAGAGAATACATATTCGATTTTCGACCTAGGCAACTATAGTGGAAAAAATAGTATGGCAGAGCCGGTTTTATTACAAAACGGCACGGTTATGGCACAGAATGATATGACACGTGTGTCTTTCGCGTACCGTAACTCGCATGTGACCATTCGCGCGTCATGACTATTTTTAGAAAATTTGACACGGCCGACAATCGAACGGTCTAATCACAGCATGGCATGACACATAGTAACACTAATCACGCATAATTAGGACCGTTAGATCTTGATCAAATAGTGAATCTTGAATAAACAAACCTAAATTATGATAAAATGGTCACACGAATCACGTTTGGTCATGGCACATTTAGGTACGGCATAACTCATGTAGCGTGACCATTCGTGTGCCGTGATTACTCTTTGACATTTTAGTCACAAGATACGTGAAAAATCAACTTGATCACGGCACAGCACGATATTTTTTTTTCACTCTATATGCGACTGTTGAACAGTCACCTCACATGTTATTTAAAAAAACTTATTAAATTATTAAAAAGAAAAAGAAAATTGTTGTAACCCACTCTGCCAAATGAATCTCCATCCTAATCAATTTGTCAAATAATTAAGTACGTCTAATATTTTATGTTTAAAAAATAAGTGTTAATTGATTCATTCTGACCAATTTCATTCGCCAGAGATTTTGAAGATGTATGGTTGGGATTAGGACTGTTAATGAATAATTATAATTAGATAACTCAATTTGAATCCACATAAAGAAATTTGTTTATGAATCTAAAAGAATTAATTTGTATAAAAATTTAAAAGAGTTGGATTAATATGCTTCGCGAAGTATGGGTGTGTTTTACTTTATGCTTACATTTTCGTGAATTGCATATTAAGGGGTTTAACGATATGGTAAATCAAATTACCGGAAACATTTTAAAATCTTGGATTAAATATCATTGAGAGACTTTTCTCAACCTATGGTAATTACAGTTATGAGTTATGACCAGACAAATTGAATCAACAACTGCAACTCTCATTTTATATTTGGGTTTTAAATTTTGAAAATAAATTTAGAAGTAGTTTTTAAGCCATACAAAGGCTGTTCTAACACATGCAAAATGATTCTTCCCCTGTTTCAAACGATATAGAGCAGAATTTTCAACTAAGTTATTCAGCGTTCCCTATCTCTATATTCTAGTTTCACCCTGCATATATATAGCAAAAAAAAATTGATGAGATGAAAGATGGATATAAAGTTTCAATTTTTAAATAATTTTAAAGAATCTTGTAGTCGAATTTCAAATTTATGATCATCACGCAAAAAATATTATCTCAGTCTCAAACAAAGGATGATGATCGAGGTAAAGCAAAAATTTAGGAAACAATCAGTATAATATACAATATTAAATTGAGAACCGAGAACCGAGAAATAGAATGACTTGTAAAATATCTATTCAATCAGATGTTCTTTTATATACACATAGAATGTCTTTTCCCCTTTCTCAAAAAAGAAAAAGGTATCAAGAGATTCACACACCTCTATCTTACAATCGGCCAATGCCTGGCAAGTTTAGGAAGCTATCTCCTGTTTTCAATTTCTACAATCAACACAAAGATCACCTAATCCACAACAACAACCCAAAAACAATAGTTGATAAAATTCTCCAAATTGCACCACCTTGAAACAGATTAGCACCGCCACGATGAAACAGAGTAACACCACCGGCACTGCTAGTCACATTGGCTGTCAAGTCATGCTTTCCCACATCAATCATGATCTCAAACCGGCATTTACCCCCTGACGGGTCTGTTTTTGTTATGACAGACAAATTGGAGAACCCGCATGACCCCTTTTGCTGACCTTCATACTGGTAATACTGGTTAAACACATACGATACGTTGCCTCTAACATCTAGCATGTTACAAGTTGACCCGTAGCCAAGACTCGTGCAATCTGCATATGAACACGCATAATTCACACTATTCATTATTTCTGGGTCTGTGATGCTAGCAGTCGGGCTCAGCACGCACCACTGCTTCTCCAAGTACCTTACCCCCTTAGCCGACATTAACTTCTGTCCGTCCGGCATGAGTAGGTCATACTTGATTGTGCCATCGTAGAAAAACATTCCCCAGTGTCGTTCAAAATTACCTGGCTGGATACTTTTCACATCCTCGTCAAGTAGGCCAAAGAAGTATATGTCTGGTGGGGTTGATCTTTTGGGAGTGCCCTGGTTTTTCGATACCCGATCCATCAACCCCTGAAACATAGATGGGACTTGTCATAATCCTTAATATCTTAGGTAGATATCATAAATTTAAGCTAAACTCAAGAAGATAGCTGTCAAGTGATTTTCTTTGTGTAGTTGATTTTTTTTTTCTTCCTGTTGTACAATGAAGAAGTTTGTGATTCCCAATTGCATTTATATTTCAAAAGTAACAAAAACATATATAGCAGAGTTGGTGTCCACCTGGTTGAACCGTCGCGCATTTTCCACATTCGCTTCCTTGTCGCCATCTGTAGGCCATCCAATTTCACCAACGATCACCTCCACAGAGCCGAAGCCATTTTTCTCAAGTGCTGATATGAGAGTGTCGTAACTCGCATCAAAAACATTTGTGTAGGTTAATGCCCCATCGACAATTGGAGCAGATGATCTGGAGTTGAAGAATGCGAACTCCTTTGGGAAATTTGGGTCGATATTTAGGCTGAGGAACGGGTATATATTGATTGTGAGAGGGTATCCTGATTCCTGTCATTATAATCCAAAAGATCAGTCAGGGTTATACAATTTTGCATGGAAAAAGGAAATTACTTGATTTAGTATGCCTCTGAAAATTTTACAAACCTCTCATATATTTGTTTCATAACTCTATAATAAAGCACAGAGGCCCCATGTACCCATTTAGTTGGAAAAATTAACAGCTACCTACATAATTACTTCTCTTTAAAATTCTTTTTTGTTATTAAAAAAATATTAGAGTTGATATTCCAGACCAAGAACAATGGAAATGTGAGAGATGCAAGAATCCGCCTTCAAATTTTATCGATAAGCTGATAATTATATTACCATGAATAATGAGAGTACTCATTGAAGTACTGTTACAGCTCTATACATTATGACAAATGAAGAAGTGCAAAAGAAAAGGAAAATTACAAAAAGAGGTGGATTGAGGAAAACTGCAAAAGGCACACTATGAACTATCTTGAGATATTGATTGGTTATAAAGTTTATATTATATATATGTTTTGATTCTGGTTTACACACCTGAAGGAACCGGACAATGGAGATCATGAGGTCACGTATGTCAGATCGGAAGTCGCCATCGGATGGCAGGCCATTCGAGGATTCATACACATCAGCATTAGCTGGTACCGTGACCTTGACTTGGCGGCCAAGCCCAGCCTTGACTAGTGCTGCTTGAATGTTTTTCATTGCAGGGAAGGTGATATTTTGGAACATGCCCTTGTAGCTCTTTAGGAAAGGTTCATTACCCACTGCCACATACCTTAAAATGTAAAATATTAATGAATTAATTATGGCATTATAATGTAGGATATATCCCTAATTTAGTTCAACAATCAATATAGTTTTCAAGAGCCAAATTAACGCAACAGTTTCTACTTTTGTAAGTATCAGAAAAAAAAAATTTGCTTCTTGTGTTTTGATTGCTTATATCTGTAGATTTGTCATAAACTTAAAAGAAATTAAAACATTAGTAACAAAAAGGTTATTGTGTAATTCTTTCTCACTAAAGGAGCTAAAAGGCTTTTAGATCAATCCAGTCAGTTTATTTTTTATTTTTTAAGAAACATGAGGCAATTGATGCAATTATTAAATATTATCATTAGCACTATGTATTTTTGTAAGTTATGCAACTATATCATGAAACTAACATTAGCATCTAACGTTTCAAATAAGATTTAGATATCAAATTTGCCCATTAATTGCTAAATAAATTTTGCGCATGCATACATGTATACCTTATGTCGACCCCCTGCTTGGAGATGTAACTCGATACATTCTGCATGACCCACGCCTCAGCAGCTTGCACACTGCCAGCTAATTGCGCCAAAAAGTCGTTCGGTATTCCGAGCATGACCTCAATTCCGGACCGCCCCAATGCTTGCAGCACCCACGGCTCGGCTTCAAACAACTTCACTTTGTTGAATCCGTTATCCTTCAGCAGCCTGACCGTAATGTCGGGTGGCAGCGGATGCGAGGCACGCGTCCCCCAGTTGACCCCGGTACCCTCCACAAACATACCCCCTTTTTTATGAGTGTGTAGCACCAACATGTAAAAGATTATGAGCCAGAACAGACTAAGTTGCTGACAAATGGACCCCATTTTTGGGTTCAAGTGGTGCTGTTTGTTTGAAGGGTCTTTTGCTAGTTTTGGGTTATTTAAGGGGTTCTGGACTGGGAATGTAATAGGCAAAGGATGAAAGATAAAGGCAAATAGGAATTGGATTCTTTATAGAAGGAAGCCTCCCAAAGAGAGAAACTTATTCAAAGGATCTCTCTCAGGTAATGTATCTGATTTTGGTCTTGTAAGGCAAGTAAAGTTCAGGAAATAAAGAGTACATTCCCTTTTATAAGTTGTACAAAAATGAGGCAAACAAATGCTTTTCCCTGTTAGGACTTAGGATTGAAATAAAAAGTAGATGTACTTTTTTTTTCTTAACAAAAGAATAGGTTTTTTTTTTCATTGGATTGTTTTAAATCAGAGGTAATACCACACAATAACTCACAATTAGGATTTTGGCAATTGCATAACTCTCTAAATTAATGAGTATCTTTTTTAAATAATAAATGCTTTCCTTCAAAATTAAGAATACTTAATGTTTTACTTAATAACTTGTTTAGTTAATAATTGAATTTTAATTCTTTCCTTTACTGTAACAACTCTTTGCGGGTTATTATAGTGGGGAACATATCAAGTCTATTTCTAATAAATATTCTCTTTTTAGAAATGATTTTTGTAACTTATTCGATCATTGGAATTCACAGTCAGGATGCCAAATTACAATTAAAATTTTAGGATGGAACTACACAATTAGTGTTGTTTCAAGCCTTTTTTTCTTTTCAAAACTTATCTTTCCTGTTTCCCATTTTTCTCTAAACCAATATCGGTGACTTATTCGATCATTTTAGTATAATAACAATTTGGGCTGATACAAAAATAAATTGTAATTCAGGGTAATTCAGGCCTCTGTACCTGGATTCAGGCCCATTGGACTCCAGTTTAGGCTGTCCAGGCTTAGATTCTTCAATTAGGTTTAAAATTGGGAAATAAATCTGCTGTTATTCCTGAGGAATAACAGGAACCTGAGATTCCAATCGCATCCGTTGATATTGATTCAGATTCGCGTATAAAAAAATCTTATATTGAGATTCGCGTTTAAAATGATGTGAACGGATGGGATTGAAATAGCAGGTTCCTGTTATTGATCAAGAATAACAGCAGATTTGTTCCCTTAAAATTGAGGATGACCGGATAACGTGCCTACAATCTGAGCCGTCTGTAAAGGATAGTTTAGACGGCTGGGATCAAACATTGAATAATGATATAATGCCATTCGTTAAACCCTGTGGGTAATCGCCGTCCTTGCTGCAAAATCCAGCCTCTCTTTCTCGTCTCTCCCTTCTCTGCTTCTGTGATCTTCTTCAATCGCCTCTCTCTCTCTTTATCCCCCTCTTCTCTTTCTCTCTCTCTGTTAATTTTGTGTATAAGCCCAGTGAGGAGAATTTAATTGCAAGTGCCGGATGAGTAGGTTTACCTCATGATCTAACTGCAATTCTGAGGGCTTATACATTTCTTTTTTCCTATTTTTTTGTATTTGCCTGATTCGTGGCAATTTTTCTCGAATTGAGTCTTGATCTGTGCATTTGAATTTCAATTCCACTGAATGTTTGATTTCTTAAACAAGAGATAGACAGTTGACATTCAACAATTCTCCCCGGTTCTGATTAGTGCTTTAATCTTCTTGATTTCTCTGAAATATGAACATAAGCTCCTTAGACTGGATTTCGGAATCTTTTTAGTTCAATTTTTAAGCCATTTATTTTTAATTAGTTTTTCAAAACGCGTGAACTCTTTCTTCCTTGTATATACACTTTGGCATTTGAACAATATAATCATCTGGACTATATTTATTCGATTTTATGTATTACCTGTGTTTGACAAGTGCAACAGTGATGGCGATCTAAATGTTTTGAGTTATTTGCTCTCATACCCATGAAAACATCTCATACCCATGAAAACATTATAATTGCCTATGTTTTAACTTGTGTGTATCTCTGTTTGATGTATTAGAGTACCTTAAAGCAGTTATAATAGGTACTACATTTTAAATTGACTTCACTTGCCCTATTTAAAAAAAATTACTTGTCAAATGCAACATTTATTCATTTTAAGATCCATCTTTATTAAGTGTTCAAATATGATAATCTTAACTTAACTAACTACATTTGAAAACATTAGTTAATATTTATTATTGGTCAAGCTGGATTGTTAAGTTTTATTAGCCCTGTTAACTTGTGTTGTAAATAATGAGAAAGCTGTTGTAATTTAGTATTTATTGAAGTTATTTTATTAAGTTTGAGAGTCTATATTTTGTCAATTTTAAAATACAAAAAATAATCAGTGAATAATTCTTTAGTTTTATATTAAAGTATATAATAAATTATACCAAAATTTTGAATATTTTTTTTTTTAAATTCGTGAAAGAAGAAAATTATCGTTTTAAATGCAGCATAAAAGCTAATTAGTTATACATATGTTGGGTGTTTATTTTTCTAAAAATAGACTAGTTAGTTTGCCATTTGTCTTCAAATACAAGAAACATAAAATTTAAATAATAGAAATATGCATTCTTGAGGGTAGGATGATTAGCTAATGGTGTTGAGTTGATTTAACAGTTGGAGCTGAATCACTGATTGTCACGCATTAAAAGTTAAGGGTATGTTTGATTGAATTGAGAATATGTATTTTTGAGGTTAGGCTATTTCCGAGATCCTGTAAAATAGGCTATTTTTGAGGTTAGTCATGGGGTGAATGGACAATTTTGGAGATCATGTAAAATATTTGTCTGCAACAGTATATAGATGAAGTGCGATTCTTTTTCATGGCTTTTCATCCCATGACTAACAAAACAACGAGAAACTTTGGAAAGGAATAAATTTTTTGAAATCTGGAGTTGAGAGAGGATCAGAGGAGAGAACAGGTTTGAATTGAGAATGAAGAGACAAGGGAGAAGAACTTTAATTATGACAATTTTTTTTATTCTTTTGTTAAAGAAGAAGGGTATAACTGTCATTCTAACAATATTTTAATTATTTTTGTTAAAGAAAAAGGGTATAACTAATTAACTATCCATCTACTGATTTATTAATATTAGTATATATTTTTAAGTGATTTAATTAAGGAAAAATACTAATATGCTACGTGTAGCACTGTAGCCAACTCCTTAATTAAGATATGGGGATATGGATAAAATAAGGGCTTGTTCGGCAGAAGTAATAATTTTACTATTCACGTGAGAAAAAAAAATTCACTCAAAATAAAAAAAAATTCACTCGGAATAATTTTTTTTTCCCATGTGAACAGTAAAAATCAGTTAAAAATTTTTGCAGCTCATTCCTATTCTCATTCTCTTAGGTCCGCCGAATAGGCCCTAAGTGAGTTTAGATGAGCAAATAACAAAATTTGAATTTTTGATGGGCAAATATCTAAATTGATCAAGTGCTGTGTAGCACGCAGTGGCGTAGTTAGTATTTTCATCAGAGGTAGGCAAAATAAATTATTATTATTATATTAATGATTATTCTTATTTATTTAAATTATTAAACTATAAAATATTATTAGATAATTTTCATTTGAAGCAGAATCGGTTATTGACTATGAATCAAAATCGAGAAAATCAATAGGAATCATATTGAAAACTCAATTTATTTGAAAAATTATTAAGATAAGAAAATTAATCTAAAGTATTGAAGTATTAAATTTTACTTTGAAGTATAGTTCACAAGATTCATCTATTAAAATTTGGTCCATTTTTGAATAGTTAAACCTAATGCATTACATTAAATTTTAGTATATTACTTTGTAAAACATTTGTCTATTCCTTTGAAAAAAAAAAGTAACAGATTTATTGTGATCACACTATCATGACATTCTTAATCACCTTCTTCTTATCATTATATTTCGAAATAGATTAATGAAAGACTATCAAATTTGTAACGACTCAACCAATTTCACTAATTGAGAACTTTGACTCAGTCAGGAGTAGACAAAACTCAAATTCAAAGATAGATCTTTCTCAAAAAAAAAAAAAAATTCAAAGATAGATAAAACCTAGATCCAAACCAAGTTAATTATATATAAACTTGATACCGTATTTCAAAATTAAGGAATAGACGTCTACCTCTGAATGTAGCTAGCTCCGCCACTGATAGCATGAGCACAACACAGCATCTGCCAGGATCTTTTTTAAGAGTCGTGCTCTAGTTGATATTTGCACCAATAAATCTGCCTTCAAAATCTAAATCATCTGTGTGCCGCGCAGCGCGTGAAGGATCAACATGCCACTGTTAACATAACACAAGATGCTCATTTTTATATATATAAATATAAAATATCTCAAATTCTATTATAAGATCAACAATACCTTGAAAATAAAATGTTATATCTAAGAGTATTAATTGTTTTGCGCTTTAGTTTTTTAGATAATACGAAAATATACAACAACAACAAAAAAAACTAATAATTGAGCTTGAGCTATAGTTTGATTGATTTCTAGTTTAAGTCGACTTGTAAGCAATTTTGTCTTTAAGCCTTATGAAATTTTGATTTATAAAATTTTATGAAGCCTACAGTGACATCAATGCACTAGGACTGCAAACGAATCATTTTATATGAATTTGACTCGTTTGCCGTCCTAGTACACAAATGACATTCTAGATAGTAAATATTAAATGTAGAAGTTGTTATAATGTATTTGGAGATCAAATTATATATTTTTTAGAATGTTTACTAAATTTTTAGATAGGTACAAAATTGCAATTTTTGAATGGTTCAAAATTTTTTGATTTTATATCTATCTAAAAAGTAATAATTTTTTTTAAAGAATTATAAAATTTGATTTCCAAGTACATCTCCATTCTTATACTATGTACGTAGATGTCCTGATCCGCCAACGACTACGATTGAAAGATAAAATTTTAGATTTAATATCAACCCTCCAATCACATAATATGTCTCTTTTGATTCAATACATCTATTTTATATATAGAAGTCTAAATTTAGTTAATAATATATTCGTCACACGTATTGCCACATGATACGTTACAATTAAAACTGATCATAAATTTTTGTTATTTTTCTCCGTTTGTTTCTTTATTTCTCAGTTTATTTCCCAACTCACCTTAAGTCGGGTCCAGCACGCCTCTTTTAGAAATAAAAAATTAGGGTGCAGCACACCACTTTTAGAAATTAAAAAAAAAAAATTAGGGTGCAGCTAGCAAGCCTCTTTTAGAAATTAAAAAATTAAAAAATTAGGGTGCAGCTAGCATGCCTCTTTTAGAAATAAAAGATTAGGGTCCAGAACAAAATTCAGAAATAAGAAATATATTTCTTGATTGAGCACTCCGTTTCCTTATTTATTTTATTGCCTTCTTCTTTCTCCTTTGATTTTATACATATGTTTTTTCTTTGTTTCCTCATTTCTACTCTTTTTTTTTGTTTCTATACAGATCACTGAGGGTGTGTTTGGATCACCCAAGAATAGAGCTATTCTTGAGTTAGCTCCACTATTCTTAAATCTTGGTGATCCAAACACAAATTTGGAAATAGGATTAGCTCAAGAATAGCTCTATTCTACTAATCCAAAGAAATGGTGGATTAGCAAGAATAGCTCTAGTGGGGTTAGTGATATTAATAAAATATTTGATTCCTCTCAATTAAAATATGTTTAAATATTAAATTAGTACTAAATATAATATAATATAATATTAGATCAGTATTAAATAAAATATTTGTGTAAATATTAAATATAATATAATATCAATTTAAAATATAGATTAGTATTAAATAAATATAATATTAAATAAAATATTATATTAAATATCATATCATAGTCATTTAAATAATAAATATAATATAATATTAGTTTAAATATTAAATGTAATACAATATTAGTTTAAATGTTAAATGTAATATAATATTAGTTTAAATATTAAATGTAATATAATATTAATTTAAATATTAGATTAATAATTAAATAACTATAATATCAAATTAGATTAATATTAAATAAAATATTAATTAAAATATTATATTAGTATTAAATAAATATAATATAATATTTTTTTTAATATTAAATAAATACAATATAATATTTTTTTGAATATTAAATAAATACAATATAATATTTTTTTGAATATTAAATAAATATAATATAATATTTTTTTGAATATTAAATAAATATAATATAATATTTTTTGAATATTAAATGTAATATAATATTACTTTAAATATTAGATTGGTATTAAACTAAATATTAAATTAAATATTAAATTAAAAATAATATAATATTAATTTAAATATTAGATTGAAGTATTATTGAAAAATATGATGCTTTATATATATATTTAACAAGTCATTATAAATATAAAAGTTAGTTGAAAAAATAAAAACAAATAAATCATTATTATATTTCTTCCCTCCATTTGCTATTCCTAACATACAATCCAAACAACATTTCTACTAATTCGGAATAGCCAAAGTTAATGCTATTCTTGAATTCCTTGGATTAGCACTATTCTCGATCACTAACTCAAAAATCGCTATTCTTGAGCTATTCCTTGCACGATCCAAACGTACCCTGAGGAAAATAGAGGCGAATTAGGGGCTTGATAGAGCGTGATTTCGGCGAGGTTGAGATTAATTGCTTCAGGCAAGATGAAATTCAAGTCCAACAGGCAAGATATTGCTTCAGGCGAGGTAAATTTTAGTTAATAATACTGATATTTTTTATGGGATGAAAATGCTTAATGAAATTAATTAGATCTGCGGCAAGTTATTATACTTTTATATGTACTAGTTAGTTTTTATGTAGGTCAGCAGCAAGATATTTTACTTTTATGTATCAGTTAGTTTTATTTTTTCATTTTTGTTGCGGCTATTATCGTTTTTGAAACAAGGAAAAAATATATATATATATAAATTACTATTCACATGATAGAATTGCAATCGTGAGACCCCATCTTTGCACCTAGGGCCTTATCATAATTATACTTATCCCTTTACAAAAAAAATAAATAGTTTTTTGACAACATTCTTTGTTTTAGCAATAGTTTAAAATTTCTTTTATTTAAATTTACCAGCAGGAATTGTGAAGATATTGCAATGTCCTTCTTTGTTGCAAATATTATCGGTTCTCTAATTCAAGGTGATTCTCATTTTCTTTTTTTTCTCAACTTGAATCAAGGTTACTTGCTCGGGCCTCAATTCTATAAAATGAATAGGCCCAATCATCTTTCTCAAGAAAATGTGTTGCTCAACATTTATTCCATTCCGAACCAGTACACTTCTCTTTCGAACCTCCCAGGGTACCTCAAATTTTGCTTTTATATCCAGACCGTCCGACCTTCTATGGCGCGAATATTAAAAATCCGGTGGATTCTATTTCTGACCGGGTTGGCCCGGATTCAAAACTCAAAATTTGAGTTACTTAAAGTGATCTGGACCCGGCCCAAAAGCGTGGTTTATAATTTGTTTCGACAATTCTGAGAAATCGGCGTTACAAACTAATCATCGGAGTCGCCATTTTCACAAGTCGAGTTGTTTGACTTGTTTCTGGCCTGTCCGAAGCAATCAAGCAGTTCTCCCGCTCACCTTGTGTGTCTTCCCGTCCCAAACCCTAGACCCATAACCAGCGACATGGATCTGCTCAAAAGATATGACGAGAGCGACGACGATGTTGGAGGCGAAGAAATGGCAACCTCCTCGCCGGATTCCTCCCCTCTCCGCCTCTCCCTCCCTTCTAAGACCTCCGCCCCGCCGGTCGACGAGACTGCTCTCGCGCTTGCTGCTGCTGGCTCGAATCGATCGACCAGTGGTCCGTTGGACCCTACCCAGCACTCTGTGTCCTTTAACCCTACCTATGACCAGCTGTGGGCACCTGTTCAAGGCCCCGCTCCTCCCACGGCTGGACACACCTCCTCCGCTATACCTCAGGTGGGGTTTCACATTATCCTTAATTTGAAGGCTAATTAGTGGGAGTATAAGTTTCTGAATTGAGTTATAGATCTAATTAAGGAAATTATTAATTTCTCAAGATATTAGTTTTGTAGTTTTACTCAATTCACTTGTCAGGCTTATGGGTTAAAACACTGAACTGACACCAATCAACGCAAGATGATTCAATGTTGACATTACAAGTGGTTTCTGCACCTTTAATGGTAGTTTTTGGTTCTATTGTTTGACGGGAACTTATTTTCAAGTGACAATTAAGCTTTGGTTTCGTCCCTATACCTCAATTGAATAAAAGAGATCCATTTGCACTTCACCCACTACCCCAACACACAACAACAAGAAACAATTTGCCCTGATTTTTTTCTGTTTCCATATGTTTTTTTATGAAATCCAAAGCTAACATTTTGCATTTGACCAGGGTCTTCGCAACCATAAGCTAGGGTTTGTAGAGGATGCATCTATTCAACCATTCCTCTTTGACGAACAGTATAACACCTTTCACCGGTTTGGGTATGCTACTGACCCATCAGGCCTCCAGTATATAGGTGACCAGACTGCTCTGGCTACTAACTCAGCACTATCTGTCTACAACTTACCCCCTCATGAACAAAAGCGCCGCCGCCTTGAGATCAAATCCAAGGAAACAGAAGAAAGCACCTTTGACCCAGAAGCTGACAATCCAGCCACTGATGAGTGGCTTTTAAAGAACCGTAAAAGCCCATGGGCTGGTAAAAAGGAGGTAATTCAAGGAGAACTAACTGAAGAACAGCAGAAATATGCTGAGGAACATGCAGTAAAGAAGGCCGAGAAGGAAGGTCGCGGTGAAGGAAAGGAGAAAGCAGAAGTGGTGGTAAAATCAACATTTCATGGCAAGGAGGAGAGAGACTACCAAGGCCGGTCTTGGATTGAACCTCCAAAGGATGCTAAGGCCAGTAATGACCGTTGTTACATACCTAAGAGGTGTGTGCATACTTGGAGCGGGCATACAAAAGGTGTATCGGCCATACGGTTCTTCCCCAAGCATGGCCACTTGCTTCTGTCAGCCAGTATGGATACCAAAATTAAAATTTGGGATGTGTTCAATTCACGTAAGTGCATGCGCACCTACATGGGCCACTCCAAGGCAGTGCGTGACATCTCATTCTCCAACGATGGTACCAAATTTCTCAGTGCTGGTTATGATAAAAACATCCAGTACTGGGATACTGAGACCGGTAAGGTAATCTCGACCTTCTCAACTGGCAAGGTGCCATTTGTTGTGAAACTGAATCCAGACGACGACAAACAGAATATACTCCTAGCTGGCATGAGCGACAAAAAAATTGTACAGTGGGATATGAACTCAGGCCAGATCACACAAGAGTACGACCAGCACCTTGGTGCAGTCAACACAATCACTTTTGTGGACAACAATAGGAGATTTGTAACATCCAGTGATGACAAATCCCTTCGTATTTGGGAATTCGGCATCCCTGTTGTTATAAAATACATCAGCGAGCCGCACATGCATTCAATGCCAGCTATTAGCCTGCACCCAAATTCAAACTGGCTCGCTGCACAGAGTTTAGATAATCAGATATTGATTTACAGTACAAAAGAGAGGTTTCAGCTGAATAAGAAGAAGAGGTTTACGGGACACATAGTGGCAGGTTACGCCTGTCAAGTGAATTTTTCACCTGATGGAAGGTATATAATGTCGGGAGATGGAGAGGGGAAGATGTGGTTCTGGGATTGGAAAAGTGGAAAGGTGAATAGGACATTAAGGTGCCATGACAGTGTTTGTATTGGGTGTGAGTGGCACCCACTCGAGCAGAGCAAGGTAGCAACCTGTAGCTGGGACGGCACCATTAAATACTGGTGAGCATAGCATCTCTATCTATCTGAATATCTCTATTTTAGCGTGTATGCTTTTGGTATGAATTTCAGTACTGTCTGATGATGATACCGGCTTATTCTTATTAGTGTTCTTGCTTGTATAGGCATGGCCATATATTATAATTTGCTACATGTTATGGTACCAGGCATTCTAGTTTATGCTATAAATATTATTGTCATGCAGGCATACTTCCTGTCATTATCAGACAGTGCATGCCCATATTAGGAATTTAATGTTTGCTATTTTAAAGTTTTAATTTTTGGTTCTGTAATGATGTATGGTACCAACAGAATCTGCTATCATTCGTGCTTTGAAACATCCATTTTTTTGGTTAATTTTGTACTTCTGCTGCTATGAGCGGCTGGAACAAGCAATAAGATTGGCCGATTAGATAGAAGTAAATTTTTGGGCACAAAAATTGTAGTTTGCTTTGGGGCAAGCCAGCTCATAGAATTGGTCTCTCCAGGGAATATCCATTATGGTTTGCATTATTTCTTCTTCTAATTTTAATTGCTTTTGGTCATGCAGGGATTAGGCTGCTTCACGTCACTCCAGTGTCGGTGATTGAAAGAACTTTGGATGACACAATTGTCAAGTCACAGCTAAATAGGCTTGACCTGTTGATGCAAACAATTGCTAGATGTTTTTCTGGAAAGGCTACAAGTCATGTCTAAGTCATGTCTAAATATTACTTGTTGTGATATGTTTTTTGAGGATCTTTAATGGTAAATTTTGTAGCTCTATATTAGCATCTTGAGCATTAGGTTCAAATTGTTTATCTTGCTCTGTGTGTAAATTATGGTTGCACTGCCCAAAAAATGTTGCATCTCGGCCCCACTCCCCACTTCAGTTAGATATTTTTTCATTGTTTTTGGTCTTTTATTGATCCGAATTTATTTTTCTGTAGCGTCATAAAGAAAATATTATGTGCCGATTTTCCTTTATTTTTCTCAGCTTTATACTTAACTGATTACAGAGCCGGTCCAATTCAAAGTTTTTTTTTAAATATAAATTATGGTAATTATTCATCGAAGTCATTGAGCATTTAGTCGATAGTCTTTACTAGTATTAGAAAATATTCAATTACCAAATATGCAATAGTTTTTATTTTAACATATAGTGATTGCTGTGCAGAAATGAATGGTCTTCCAAGACTAATGTTTACAAAAATAATATATAAATTTCCTTCCAATATGTGAAAAACACATGGTCCTCTTTGGTACTACAGAAATAGCTGTAGTGATGTCCTCGAAACCCAATATATACCCCACAATTCTCCAAGTAAGAAAGAAAAGAAAACATATTTGTCAAAGATCATAGATTAGAACAAAGCACTAATCGCCCGCGAGCAAAATATAAACAAAACAACCAAATATCAAAAGATATATAAATTTCCCTCTGGAAACCAGGTACGAGATGACCACCAGTACACCAAGCTGACACTGGCTCTTGTACATAAAACAAGAAGCTAAAATATTTCACACAAAATTATGTGATTCAGTATCAGGCCCGTCAGCGTTAAGGACACGCTTGGTCATGTTTGCTCGCTGCATGAGGATTACCAGGGCTTGTACCACCTCTGACATTGGCGGCCTGAATTCTGGCTCAGACTGTAAATATGAAAATTAAAAATGCTCAATTAAATATCAAATTTCCAGTGATAGATAAAAATACATGAACTACCAGTTGAGCAAGTGATAGTGTTTTCTCTTGAAAAAATTATTCTCCTATTCTTTCATTTTGACTTTAGCTATATATTTAATAAATACTTCTGATGAAAAATATGCCAGTAACCGTAAACAGCAATAAACATAGTCCATATACTTTATTATGACATGTCATTACAAGCTTTTTTTAGCTTGGTTTGGATATGGCTCCTAGTTTTTTTTTTTTTTTTTCTTATGTAAATACATAATGTAATATTTGGTTCTTCCAAAGGGTATTCCCTATGTGGGAATCTCATTTAAAGAAAGAGCCTATAGAATGGCTGAAGAGTAGAAATTCCTTTGATCAGGGGTAGATAGTGTACCTGCACACAGAGAGCAATGACATCAGCAAAGCGAGAGAGAGACTTAGCAGGGTATAAACCCTTTAAACCTGGATCAACCATGCGGTCTAGGGCATCAATATCATGCAATTGTGGGGTTGCCCATCTAACCAATGACTGCTCTGACCGTGGCTTTGAGCTGCAATCATAT
The DNA here is from genome assembly GCA_033356055.1 of Carex pumila. Lineage (NCBI taxonomy): Eukaryota > Viridiplantae > Streptophyta > Magnoliopsida > Poales > Cyperaceae > Carex > Carex pumila. The sequence goes on from JARJHM010000424.1 coordinate 146,919, forward strand.
TCAAATTAGTATCTGGAATCAACACGAGAAGGTACTTTTGCACAAATATCCTAAAAGTCGCTCATCTAGCATATTTGCCTTGGTACATACCTGTCAAAAGGTTTTCGACCAGTGAGAAGCTCAAGCATGACAACACCAAAGCTGAAAACATCACTCTTAAGATTATACTGTCCCGACATTGCCACCTCGGGAGCATTGTATCCAGAACTTGCTTCTGCAGCCTGTGGTTTATATGACATGATAAAATTTAGGAAGTATTATAATGGCTTTGTTAATCACTTGAGAAATCTTTTTTTCTGTGATTAATATATTTATTACCTCAGAATCTGGATTGGCAATCAGGTCTGCAAACCCAGAATCTGACAGGTGGGGGTTCAGATCACCATCCAGTAGAATATTTGATGATTTGAAGTTTTTATGGAGCACAGATGGTGAGCATGTCTCATGCAAATACCTTACAACATAAAAATAGTTAGGATTTCATAGAAAAATTGCTCTTTATGGTTGCTAGAGATATGACCAAACATTAAGATGTTTCTTGGCGGACTTTTGCCTTTAGATGAATGTTGAGTGTAGTATAAGCTAAATAGAAAATGGATGTCTCCTAAGGCAAGGTGAAGGAGTATTGAGGTCAACTGGAGCCGATTTCCTTAAAATGAGGCTTAATTTGAAAATGGAGGTCTCCGGAGGCAAAGTGAAGGAGTATTGAGGTCAGCTGGAGCCGATTTCCTTAAAAATGAGACTTAATTTTACAAAGAGGGCGAGCTGGAAGGGTCTATAGAGGCAAATTAGGAATTAATTGCAAATTCAGGTTTCCTTGGGTGATATCTGAACTTTCAGTGCTAAGTCGCACTTCAAAATAAAAACATCATCTGAATTTTTGACACACAGGAGTAGATTGCAAACCGTTGGCTTAAAATTACAAAGCAAACTATTTGTCTGATACCAGCATGGACAAGCCAGATAATACATCTTCAGATTAAAGAAAAAATGCACTTACTCAAGTGCACGTGCAGAGCCGAGAGCAATCTTGACACGATTGTTCCAAGAGAGGGATTTACCATGTTCCTCGGGATAATAAATAAAATCATGCAAAGACCCATTCTTGTAGAACTCATACACCAGCAAGCGCTGCCCATGCTCATTGCAGTAGCCAGTTAACTCGGTCAGGTTCGCATGGTGCAGCAGCGAAATGTTTGACACCAACTCTGCAAAGTCCTCTGATGATTGGTTTGGTAGCGCTGAGCGACTTATTTTCTTCACCGCCAAAAGCTGTTGGTATAGGAGTACAACAGGTTTCAATCTCATGTTTTGATGGGTTTATTAACATATACCTATATAAATTCTGCATAGCCATGACACGTGAATAGGCTTTTTTTTTTTCTAAACAGTATATATTTATAGGAAATTGAGGGGCATGTGCATGGCATGCATTTGTTCAAGGGCTATAGCCAAGCACTTGGGTGCTCTTATTTTAATTTCTGGATTATTCTTTTCACCATTCTGGATCCTGCTTGACAGTTTAGGTCCAATCAGTTACTGTAATACCATGAGGTGCCAATTCTTGTCTGTTACTAGTACAGAAATGTACCTTTCCCCCATCAAATTGGGCTTTGTAGGAACGGCCGAATGACCCCTCTCCCAAGAGATTGTCAGGACTAAACATGTCAGTTGCCACTTGTAAATCAGCAACTGAATAAACAGTGGCTTTGATGGAAGAGAAACTGATCTTCTTCAGAACGGGCTTCATGGTAAGGTCCTTTTCATCAAATGATTTGTATAAGTCAATCTTCGCCGGCGGCTTCAGGCTCACTGAAGTTGATAGGGAGGATTTTGGTGCTTCTATTTTAAATGATTTTAGTTCGGACCCTCCTACAATTATTTAACACGAACATTTATATTGCTGAAGTGTACTGGGGAATATAATTTAGGTAGGAAAATTTTCCTAAGGGTATGCAACCAAATTTTGTGGTGTAATACAACTCAATTTTGTAGCCAAACACAAACCGTATTCATTTGAAGCAAGAGGTGTTGATGGTTCATCAGTTCCTTGATTCTTTGAAATCTTGGACGATTTTCTTCTCCTAATAATAATTATAATGACGCCTGCAATAACTGCACCAAGGGCCAAGAAGGATAAAACAATGCCAGCCACAGCTCCAGCACTTAACCCCGATTTTTTAACAGGGGTATTATTGGAAGGGGTGGGTTTACGACCACCTGGAGGTGGTGGCGGTGCTGTGTATGGAGGTGGAGGTGGAGCCGGACCACCATTAAATGAATTTCCACCAACCCTAATGTATGAAAGAAATTATAATAAGAAATAACTAAATTAAAATCAATACTACGGTGCATACCTATATGGAGCCTGGCCCAGTTTCATAACTCAAAAAGATTTTTCTCTTATCAGGTTTTGTTTTGGTTTTCTGAGGATAAGAGGTGATACAGTTCACAGTTTCTTTTTTCCCTTTTCTCCTTTTTATGTTAAGAAACAAATAGCAATTTGAATTCGAGACATTTTGTTATGCAATTTTTGTTTGAATTCCATTTAATGTTAATAGAGATAGCTGACACTATAACAGTTGTTCTGGTACTTCACTAGTATTTCAAAAATAAATATAGATACTAACACAGGGTTGATCTTTTGCAACTGAGCAGGAATCCATCCAGTAAAGCGATTATTTTCAATGTTCCTACAAGACATTGTAAAAGTTCTGTGATCATCTTTCACAACAGAATATGTGGATAAAACAGGAATGACTTGATATTATGCTTACAGTTCTTTAAGAGGGAGATTCGCGAGTACATCTATGGTACCGCTAAATTGATTGTTCTGCAAATGACTACAAAAAAAAAGTACCAATAAATGTTCAATTATCTAAAAATACCTTGCTGTACTTAATATGCTTATAATGGTCGATAGGAAAGAGGCCTTACTATGTCATCCCATACCAATAATATTTACTGCACTGTGGTCAGTAGTGATGATACAATTTTTTGTTCTATAACTCAACCAAGTATTCAATTAAAGTTTGCTCATTTGGACTGAAATGAATTTAGAACTGCAAGGTCAAAAAGGGAATTGTACAAGACATTTTATCTGTTCGGGTTGCAAACTTAGGTTTTTATTTTTCGAGGGACTTTCTTACAGAGTAGCCAGATATATCAGAGAAGAGAAACTGTTGGGAAGGTCGCCAGTAAAAGTGTTAAATGAAAGGTCCCTGCATAACATAAATTATTCTCAACAATGAAACATAATACTAAAGGGAAAAATAGCAGCAGAGAAGATGGAATTACTAATGGATAAAATAAATTGAACTTACAAAAATGTAAGATTAGAGAGGTGGGAGAAAATATCATTCAGACTACCAGAGAATTGATTGTGCCCAAGGTTTCTATAATTTAAAAAAAAAAAGGTAAGTTTCGGTTAAAAGAAATTAGCTTCAGCACAAGAACACAAAAGGATGAGATTTTGTGAAAAAAAAAACTCACATATATGAAAGGGCAGTCATCTGAGAAAATGAGTAGGGTATTCCCCCCGTAAATTGGTTCTGAGAGAGATTACTGCACAGAAAAATAAAAGGTAAATGGATATCAAATTAAAAGTGTCTACTATACAAGAACTAGAATTTGATTTTATATTTAAGAGGATAAAACATCAAAATGTGCAGACTCACATCCTTTGGAGATTAGGAGGCAAATTATATGGAATTTGGTTACCACCTGACCCGAGATTATTGTTGCTAAAATCTCTGCATTAGAATAATTAAATAGAGTGTAAAACTGATATTTAACATTTGCTACATAACATGATTAATTAAAAGGAAAGGGAACTGTATACTGACAGCTCAACAAGAGACGTCATGTCAGCCATATTGTAACCCAAATTGCCATTTAGTCCCTTGCCTGATAATTTTCTGTTAAAATTCACACATAATTAATGAAATCATTAGTTAAATGAAAAATGAAAGATATCAAATGACAAGTGACAAAATTCCATTATATCAGGTACATTCTATCCAAAAATCAAACAAACAGATACAACTGAAATATAGATACCAATCCCTCAATCTGGGCCTCTGCTGGTACAGTCTGTTACATGCTGCTGCTAAAGACATTGATAAACCACGAAGCAGATAATCTCCATAGATAAACTGTACCAACCAGTTAGTGTGGTACAATCCCAGCTGGTACCACTAACCAGATAGTTACTGTAGGAAGATAATTATATATGATATCATGAGCACCAAATCCAATATGAGCAAAACCGCGAAGCAGAAACTAAAATCAATTTAGCTTGAATGGTAGTGTTGTATTAATGAGGATCATTAAAATTCTACCAGTACCAACTTACATTGCAGTAACTGATGAACCGGAACATGTAATGCCAAGCCAGGATTGGCCGCATGGATCACCCCCATTTGTCGTCCAACCGGTGAGCTGGCTAGGTGAGTTGAGAGAAGTGTATAGCACATTAAGAGAATTAACTGGACCCATCCAGTACATGACAAATGGAGAGGAGAGTATCAGCTTTTTTATTATAATAAAAAAATTAACTTGCATTAGTCTTTGTTATCAATCATGCCAGTATGGCAGTATGTCATCACAAATTATTTTTCGTGTCCTTTAGTTGATATGTAGATTTAGTTTATCTGAGTACATGAACATCACAACTTTTGTGTTTCATTCAATTGTTGGATTCTCCTAAATAGGTAATATGTGTCAATAATACCAGTGATCAAATATTTCAGTTCTTTTCTAACTAAAATGGTAAATCTTCTCCCAACGCATAAAAACAAAAACAATATTTAGTAAAATTTATCTAATTATGGAAAGAAACAAATTTAAGTTAGCTCAAATGAAATGACAAAGCAAAATAACCAAAGGACCCCTTTTTTCAAAGAAAAAGCACAATAAACAACTATAGGACAAAAAAGTACCACTTTTCTGAAAGAAAAGCTTAATTATCAATCAGTAGTAGGAACTAGGAAGCTGTTATCGATTTGACATAAAAAACAAACAAGCTCTGATGGCCAAAAAGTCAAAAACTCTTGAAAGAGTACAGAAATGATCCAAATCTTTTCTCCCTCTCTAACATACACAGATCAATTCTGATTATAAAATCCCCAAGAAAAATGAAAAAAAGTTTCTCTTACCTAAAAGGCTAAACCTCTATACGATCAAAAAGCTTCCAGATTACAAGTTTTCTTTCTTTGTTGTAGAATAAGCTTGAGTAAAATTATGAAAAAAACAGACTAAACAAAAGATGAAAAAAGAAAATAGGAACTTGCCGAAAAACCAAACTCACCATCCTTTGTGTTTGTATTTGCATGCACATGGATGGGATTGCACGCCCAAAAGCAAGTCAAGACGAAAACCAGCTCAAATCCCATTGCTCTTTCTCTCTCTTGCCTCCTTCCGGTCATGGTTTCATGCCCAGAGAGAGAGAAACAATGACAATGGCGATATTACTGGTTTGGTCTCCTCGACAAAAGAAAAATATTCTTTGTTCTCTCTCTCTCTCACCCATTTATTAATTAATCTTTACTGGGTTTAATAACTTCATTAATTTTATTCGTTTCTCCGTTGAGAGGTCAGAGGGAGAGAAACAGAGAAAGCTGTCAGCACAACCAAACAGACTCAGTCTTAACTGTTGCAGAGGCGTTGATATTGCCGTATTTGCTTTTATATCTTATCTATTTGCATTTCTGTTTTTTTTCAAATAGACCCTTCTTTTTAGTGTTGTCTTGAAACTTGTCCTTCTTAACCTTTCACAAGAGGATAAATACCTTTTAAGTAGGGATAAAAATAATGACAGGGCAAATTTGCATTAGAAATAATATCTTACTGGCCGAAATTAATAATTAATTTATAAAATTAAATATAGATTAACTATTGGACTCTATGAAATATGATTCAAATTATGCATTCTCACTAAAAAGTTCGACTAAACTGGTGTCTAATGAAGTAGTGCGACCATATTTGTAATACCAATTGGTGTGTTGGTTTATAAAAATGTGTGCACCAATTCATCTTTTACTGACAATCTACACACATACATATTTCACACAAACAGAGAGAAGGATTATCCGTTCGGTACTATACACCGACTCGTGGTTATTTTCGAACTTGTTTATGTGAATATTAATAATTGTACGGCTCCGATGGTTATGTATGTTAGACACGTAAGGGAATTAAAGCCGATTACAAGTAGATATGGCGGTATAAAATTGCTTAAATTCATAACTTGTTCATAATTTGCTCGCTAATTGTTTGTTTTAACTCGTTTTTTCACAGTTCAAGTGAGTTTTAATTTGAGTTGGCCGACTCGTTTAATAAATAAGCTGAATTCGAGCATGCTCCAACTCGCTTATTAATAACTCGAGTTATACAAAATTCATCATAATAAATCCTATGTTTTTCTAAATAACTTCTAAGCTGGTGTTTAGATTTTTTATTTTGTTAGTTGTCTTGTTAATTATATTTAAATTACTTGTATTTAGATAAACTCTTACTAAATCATTTAACTTATTTTGTTTAGATAAACTCTTACTAGTATGTAACTATAATTAAGCAAATTGATTGGTCAAATGAGTTATAAACGAGTTGTGAGCCAACTCGTATTGATAATGAGCTAAACTTGAGATGACTTTACAACTCGTTATTGACATTCCAACTCGAGTTAACTCACTCATTTATTAAATGAACTGAGTACAAATTAAGAGTGACTCGCTCAAATTCGACTCATTTACAACTCTACAACTAGAGTTACAAATCACTTTTGATACACTTAAATAATAAATTCTCTTTTAAATTAAATTTTACACTTTATCTAATTCAAGTAAAAGATGAATTAAATTGTAAACATGTTTTTCTATTCGTCATTTCTTACAATTTGATTTCATGCAACGCACGATTAATAGAGACAAAATAAAAATATATACGATCGATGCGCTGCATGAAGGTGAAGTCAATATATTTACCCTGTAATTAATGTCGCACTTCGGTGACATTTTTACCGTTGTGCTATCTGCACTGTCTCACTGTATTCAAATTAATTCTCATCAATGAACTTGCAATAAAATGGATTTTCTGATCTTCTCTTTTTTTTCATATTACAAATTTATTGCTCGTGTCGATATAAGAGGTCTTGAATTAGGTTCATGCAACTTGTAAGTAGTTTTTGACAAGTTCATGGTAGACTACTAGATCCTATGCAAATAATTATATATAAATAATTTTATATATTAAAAAAAAAAGGAATATAGTGAATTGCAAACACACTCATATCTCTGTTTTTAAAGATCAAATAGTTGATTCGAATTGCTCAATATGATATCCATATTGAAATATGCTCGGAGACTAAATTTTACATTTTTTTTTTAATTTTTAACTATTTTTTTAGATTGGTAAAAAACCGTTGTTTTTGAACGGATTCTAGACTATAAAAAATATTGATTTTAGAATATTCTAAAAAATCAGTAAATAGTTTTGAAAAAAAAAATTTAATTTGGTCTTCTAGTACATTTCAATATGGAGATCATATTGAGTAGTTCAGATTATCTCTTTCAAATTTCAAATATATAAAATATAAATATAAAGTAAAACAAAATCCTTACTTCGTAACTCACCATAATCTAACTTTATTAAAAAAGTAGTTAAATCATTATCATTACACAACAGAACAAGTCTTAAATAGGAAAAAAAATGTCTTCTTAATTGGATCTAATCGATGAAAGCTCATCTTATAGCAGGCATTATTATACCTCGAATGGCCATTAAAAATATCATGCAAAACATTCCAATGTTTTGCAAATGCATGTGAATTTAGCTTCTCAAGTTTGTTGCATATACATTTCAATGTTCGGCCGTGTTACTGTTTCCGTGAAAAAAAAAATTTAGTTTCACGGAAATAGTACTTTTTAGTTCAATTTCTGTGTCCATGCTCATTTTCAATTGGAGGCCGTACAAGCTCTAAAATTCATATTCTAAATAAATAAAAACAAAGGTACGAATGGGGGTCTAAAATCATGTATATGCAGTCGTATGAATTTTACTGAATTTGTCTGAATATAAATTTGATCTATTGCAATTATATAATGAAGGGTTTGACTATCTTAATTGTGGGACCAATTTGGGTTTGATGGGCTTTACATCCGTCCAATCTGTTTTAAGATCCGTACGCACTGCTTCAATAAGTGTGCATGCCAGCTTTTATATTTGTGTGCACCGATCTTAAAGCATATCGGATGAACAGAACTCACTGGACTCAAATTTGAGTCCGATGTTCATGGGACCCAAATTAGTTCCTTAAATGTACATTTATTTATACATAAAATTTCACAATTTTAAGGTTCATTTTCTACCGGATTAAGTAGTAATAAAATTTACAAATCTAGTTTATTTCATTTGCTAAATTACCCGAAGCTTATGAGATTTTCAATCCAACTGTAGATTATGTGCCTGTACTCTTTTTTCTCCGAGCTTTAGCCTGGCAAGCTACTCTAAGTTCTCTATGAAATATGAAATTCTTTAATAAATCCATTCCAAAATATCTTATAATTGATTTATTTTGATTATTCATTTTTGAACATCTTAATCCACAGTCTGTATTTATATTTTAACTATTAATTATACTTTAAAAATTATAAAATTTTACCTGCATGCATGAATGTCTCAAAAAAATATATATATTAGAAGATTTTGCATGCATGAATGCAGACAAAAACAACGTACAAAATGTGTTAAAAATTGAGCCTTGCATATAATTAATAGAAATCATTTGTATGCTAATTAGCGGGTAAAGCATCAATAAATTATTTTACAAGTTCTTAATTTATTTCGAAAAAAAAAATTGTAACTTTTTAAGTGCATGAGCGGATTTTGTTATCATTACACTAATATTAAGATTTTTTTTTTATGTGTCTGTTATCTCCATTGAATTTTTTTATTCAGCTCTCATATTATACGTGCATAAATATAGCAATGAAAGCTACATAAGACCAATTTATTATTATATTCGAATTTCAGAATGTTAGTTACGAAAATACTAAAATAGAAACGTATTAGAGACGCCAATAATAGAACTATTCAAATCCTATTCTAGTAAGAAACATAGTGCAAAATAAGTTTTTAAATTCGCATGGAATGTAAAAAATAACTGGTCTCGATATGATTTATAAAACCATGGGTCTCTAATTAACTGGCAAAACAAACAGGGGCTAACGCGGTAATAAATTTTTACACTTTTTGGGGTGTCTAAAATGATGTTTTTCTGAGTAGAGGGGGGTCACAACTCACAAGTACTCTATGGAAATTCGTGAAGGGCAGTTATACTTCTTCCGTGCAGTTCTTCTATGCCTGCCAGAAAACAAATTGTGTGTGTCAAGCCACCGACATGTGGTACCCGTGCCCCTAATTACGTTGACATCTAGCCTGATTTTTTTATTTTTTATTGTAACATTTAGGAAAATAAAAATTCACAAAGTAACATGAATAGTAGAATTCTAGCAGAAACATCCACGCTTCACTTTGGATTTAAAAAAAAAAAAAAAATCGATGTTTGATGTTTTGCATGTATGTTCATGTCCCAGAGCAAGAAAAAATAAAACTCGATCATAGAAGTAAGAAAATGGTGTTTATTGTTCATAAAAACTTTATATTTGATTGAAACGTAAACTTAATATGTGTTTCACATTGAGTGATTAGGTTTGTGTTTCACTCAAACATTGATGTTTAATTATGAAAGAAGTTCGGACTTAGTATGCATTTCACTTATGAATAAAGTGCAGACTTAATTTTTATGTCTGTTTGAGTTTGTAGTTTTTCCAACTGCATACTAATTTCTTAATTTCAATTTTTCAAAATGCTACAAATTTAAAAGTTAGCTCAAATACATCACCTTACATTGGATTTAAAAAATAAAAACATTGATGTTTGATGTTTGTATTTACATCAACATGTTTAGAAAAACTTTATGTTTGATTGAAACACAAACTTAATATGTGTTTCACTCAAACATTGATGTTTAACTCTGAAAGAAGTTCGGACTTAGTATGCATTTCACTTATGAATAAAGTGCAAACTTAATTTTTATCTCCGTTTAAATTCGTATTTTTTTTCCAACTGCATACTAATTTCTTAATTTCAATTTTTCAAAATGTTACAAATTTAAAAATCAGTTCAAATACATCACCTTACATACCTGTATCCCCTCAAATTAAAGAAAGATAAAATGATTAAATAAAAAAAATTATTCAACTCTAGCACAAACTTTAAAACATACCTCTATTTAAAATAGACACTGAAATATTGAATTCTTTTAACCCTGTTGAGATTAAATATTGACCGTTCTTTCTCAATCCTCGGATATCTGAGGTGATATGAATCTTCACCTTACAGCGGGTAGAATTAGTGAATGCGTATCCTCTGCACTAACTCAAAATGGAATCTTTTGAGTTAATATATCTCAACTGTTTAATTTTAAACGGAGTCAATTTGGCTCTTGTTTCTAACATAAGAGACCCTTTAATATTAATTCAGATTTAAACTGTATAAATTTTAAAATAAATTGGATAATCGAAATGCATTAACTCAAAAGTTATCTTTTGAGTTAATGCAAAGGATACGAATTTAGAATTAGATGGGTTAGGACTTGGGCTTCCTCCTATATTTGAAATGGATGTACGAAATCCCAGTATCTTTTGATTTGCTGGGATTATCATGGAAAAGTATTCTCTTTTGATTTGCTGGGATTATCATGGAAAAGTATTCTCTGCAGGTTTTTTCTGTGCAGAGTTTTTAATTTAATCCGTTTGTTTTGAATTGGATGGATCATATCAAATTTTGTCTGAATTTTAAAAAAACTCAAAATTTAGTGAATCCTTAATCCAGTCCATCCAATTCAAAACAAACAGATCAAATTAAAAACTCCGCACAGAAAAACTCCGCAAATTATAGCGTTTCGGGTTATCATTTTATCATTTATTCGTTATCGTTGAACGAGACTTATTTGTGATGGGGCCCACGATGGGACCCGCAACACGCAACCGTGATTTACACTGATTTATTGTTCGTACAGCCTACAGTCGAAAGCAAAGGCATCTCATGACTCATTCAAGCTATAAACATACCCTGTCCCCACTACAGAATCGAAACATCGTTTTATATCATTTCCTGATTTCTAGTGGTGCCCGGCTGTAACTAGCTAAGTATTTAAAAACAACACTAAAGAATATTAGTCGCGTTGTTATTGGTTTCACATGATATGTTACAGCCACAGTGATAAATGAAAAGTTGGAGTTTAATTTGGCGATTTTAAAATTTATAATTTAGATATAATTTATGTATAATTCGAAAATAATTCGTTACAATAAGAAAGTAAAAAAAGAAAATCCTAATAATTTTTTTTTAAATGATATTTTCTCGCAAATAATTTGTGATTCACATTTTACATGCGTTTTATTCGGAGTTCGGTATGAAAATGCCAAAAAAAAAAAAATTAAACACAAATAAATGGCGAGTCTTGTTACTATTGTTATAGCTACGCCATGTCAAGTGTATTATTCATGTGATGTGATTTGTATGTCGCATGACGAGTTTATTTACGTGATTTATCTTTTCGATTGAAAATGACATATCACAACACGTTAAGTAAACTAATCTACTCACTTCACGTGACAAATTTTTCAAAATTATTTTACAGTCTTTTTATTTTTTTTCTATAAAATAATTTAAAATATATAAAAAAAATATGATCGGTCAAGTCACATTTAGTTATGTCACGTGTAGTCATATCGTAACAATACGCGATGCGGCTATTTTTTACTATTTTAGTTGAGAAATATGCGAATTTTTTCTCAATCAAACAACGTAATATATGACTAAATCATGACTTATCACGTCACATTTTTCTTTCACTGTGGCACGTTTCTTTGCATTTTACATTGAATTCAATCTTTGCACAAGCATCCAATGATATTCTCTGCATGTTACATTGAATTCAATCTTTGCACAAGCATCCAATGATAGATGCAAATCTTGTCTTGATATGTCGGTTTTGAAACCATTGGTTAAAAACCGAAGTTAAGAGTAAATAACACGGTTAGAGTGAAAAATCAATTGATTTTCGTATTTCGCATCATATTCATTCACAATAAAACTAAACACATTTATAGAGATCGATAGAAAAAAAAAAAGATGTTTTGTACCAGTGCGCGCTGCACTGGCACAATGCACACCATCCAACTTGTGATTTTTTATGCGATCAAGACAGTCAAAGTTCAATTCAAGATCATTAAAATAATTTAGGGAAAATTGATTATTTGTCACTCCAAAATCTTAAAATTTGAAAAATAAAATTAAAAATTATTCTAATGCCACTCTAAATTTAATTAATTTTTAATTTTACCACTCTAAATAATTAATGACTAAAATACTCTTCCTATTTTTCAATTTTGCATGTATGTTTGCCAACCCAGCAACCATATTACTGTCTACAAATTGGTGATTTTAATGGCATTAATCTATATATCGAGTGTGTATCGGCCCAGGTACTTAAGGTACAATTTAAAAGAAGTAACGGTCCAAATTAATTCTATCCAGTTTAATACTGTAGAGGAGCTGCTTTGAGATTTGCGCCAAGTTAAAAAAACAGTTTGGATTTTCGGCTTGTGTCTCAGGTACCTGGGGTGATACGGATTCTAATCTATCAAGTGCCGGTTGACAATATTGTTTCAACAGTTCATGCTACTCAATCTGGCTAGTGCAAAAGACGTTAAATTTTGAATGCGGTTCCAAAAGAATGGAAGAAAACAAACAAAAAATGTGTTATGAATACTAAACAGGTCTCTGATGGTATTGAACCTAACCAATACTGACATTTGACACTACGGCAATCATTTCCTATATTTGTTCTGTGAGGAATTGGAATCATTTAACGAGGTCAGAGTGTTAGGAAAGGAACCGAATTCTCTTTCCCTCCGGAGTTAGGAATTTTCTTATTCTCAGAGTTATTGTGTGTGAGTTCGAGGTGGATTCTCAGTTCAAAAATTAAAAGTGACCGCCCTCCTTTAACAGAGGTCAACCCCACCTGCAGTGATTGAGGGAGCAGAAAATTCTTGCACCTAGGAGGACAGAGGATTCAAAGTCATTAGAAAAATATAGCGCTTAATTTAATTGATTAATTTCTACTGTGGTATGCATTTGAGTGGGTTCTTTTTATAGGATATGATACAAACTATCACGTGGACATGATTGCTTGGTTGGCAAACATGCATGCAAATTTGAAAAATAGAGAGGGTATTTTAGTCATTAATTATTTAGAGTGGCAAAATTAAAAATTAACTAAGTTTAGAGTGGCATTAAGATGATTTTTAATTTTGGAGTGTCATTTTTCAAATTTTAAGGTTTTGGAGCGACAAATAACCAATTTTTTCAATAATTTATGTTATTTTCTAAGACAGAGAGAGAAAATTTAAAAAATAAATTATAGTTATAATTTTTTTAATTATAAGTGTTCCTATTTGTATCTGTAAGATAATAAAAAATTAGTTATTAGAATGCACTATTTTACTTAGCAGTGTCTGCTAAGATTTCAAAAAGAAAAGAAAAGAATGCACTATTTTCTATTGCTATTAATTAATAAGACACTATTTTTTATTCTATTAATAATGGTACACTATTCTCTATTCTAATAAATAAATTAGTTGTTTAGTTTTGGATCCTATTTTATTTTTCAACAACTGGATTGTGATTCGAATTCCCAAATTCCAACCTGATGGTTGTAATTGTCATATGGTATATAATTATATGTTCATGAATCATGCCAGTTGGAACAATTTTCAGTTTTTATTATTTTTACAAGGTTGTCGTAGTTGTTGTCAGATTTCTCTATCTGACGTACACCACCATTTTATTTTATTTCCAGTAATGAAAAGTTGAAAGCTGTTTTTTTTCTTTTTTTCTGTCAGTAGAAATTATAGGAAGCTGATATGAGTATTCGCATACCTTAACTGCTATAATTGTTTGGAAGAATTTCAAAAATTGAAACACTGAATTTTTTTTTCTAATGTATTTATATCTATGCATGAAATTATTTATACCTACGAGGTGAACAATTTAACATAAATAATTTTCTCCAATCAAATCTCTCAAAACGTACATGCACCATAAACACTTGTGGGGACCACTCAAATTACATGGAGGGACACATGATATACGTTTTTAGAAGTGATTTTTTTTTTCCGTTCAATCTCGTCCATATTTGCGACGATCTGTGAGAAATTTTGAGAATCTAAAACCACGAATATATTCTGCACAATTTTTTCTTTCAAATAAGATTCATAATAACATACTTTTTGACTCATTATCAGGTAGGTATTTATACCTATACTTGCAAGTAATTTTTTTTAAAATATGATACTAGATTACATATGAAATTATTAATATCAAGTACTGCAAGTACTTATATCTATGCACTGAAGTATTTATACCTATAAGATCAACTATTTTTGTTAGAGGAATATTGACGTGGGGACGATTGAAGAAGGTTGATGCGGGGATATAGATCCCTACTACTTTATTAGAGGTATGCTGATGCAAGAATACATGGTCCCTAGTACTTCATTAGAGAAAGATTGATGCGAAAATGATTGTGGGACTGAAAAAGAAAATGATCATATCAAATTACGTATATAAGTATTACTATCTTATGTTTTAAGTATTTATACCTATGAAAATTGACGCGGAGACGAGTGCGGGAACCAGTGTTTTAATAATCGATTCTTATTCGGTATTCGGAAAGCCACCGAATACCGCATATACGGTATGCGGCCGAATATTCGAATTTATATATTCGGATTTTCAAATGAAAATTCATATTAATTTCGTAGAAAAAATGTATCTAATTTCCTCAAACACAGTTTAATATTCAAAAGTCTTTGCTTTTAACTATTCGTTTTATAAGAAAATGAATATTCGGTCCCATGTGGGTATCTGCTCAGCACAGTTTTGAATATTCAAAAGTTTTTGCTCAACACAGTTTTATTTTCTAGTCATTCATAATCTCCCCACTTGTAAGTATCTGAATTTATTTTTCAAATTTTAATTTGAATTATTCGGATTCTTATTTTTTATTTGAAAAAAATTGGCTGAATATTCAAAACCGAATATTGGACCGAATATTCATTTTCTATTTGGTTTCCAACCGAATATGAATATTCGGTCTAATCAGCCGACTTTTAAAACACTGGCGGGAACTGAGAAAAGATACCATATAATTAGTGTAGACCACAGTACAATATTTCTTTATTGTTACTGTGGATACGATGTAGTACTGAAATGGAGAGATTGAAATGCTTTTTCGAAATTATAAAGGGTCTGCTAATAATTATTTAAGGTAATTTTGTCCTAAATTTACCAACAAGAATTCTGATGGGTTAGTGCTGATTTTAGTATTAATTCACTTTATATTAGGGTCGTAAATAACATCATGTACTTGTCAAATAAACAATATATCGTCAAGTAATTAATCAGGAATAATCGACTATAATATAGAATAATTGACTGAATAATCAGGAAAATCTTTAAAGATTTGATCACCGCTAGTAATTAATCAGCCTAAACATCTGTTTTTTTTATAGCACTGCTTTATATAAAAATTCAAATTTTAATATATATAAATACAATTCACGTTATATAAATAAACTTCTACTGGATTTATATCTAACAAAAGTATTATAATGAATTACGTTTGATAAGTATCAATATATGTTGAATAAACTTAAATGTATACACAATTCATAATTTAATCCGTGCTAGCACGTCAAAAAATGTGTTGACTTATTCGGGACAATGGAAAAATAGCAATACAAATTATTCTCAAACCTTAAATGTATAATTTCAGAGCCATTCTACACACCTTGAAAAAAATCCTTTGTCTTAGTTTTAATAACATTAAATAAACTGAATTCTTTTATATGCTCGTCGTGTTAATTGTGACATGTGACGGTTCTTCAAATTAGTTCAATTAATTTTCTAAGACAGTTAACAGCTGGAAAGAGAGCATTTAAATCCAAATCTTTTTGTTCCATCAGTCGGATACTCATGATGACACATTTATTGCTCCGATAAAACTGTACAAGTGTCGCGTAGGTGATAATTAAACATTTATAAGAATTTCAATTCGAGATTTTTGCTTAGAAATTAAATTTACTTCTTCGGAAAAAGGAAACGATTATTTTTTCTCTTTGAAAATAATTATAGGATTTCAATTTTCTAAACTGAAAGCATACAAATTCGAGATTTTTTTTAGAAATTAAAATATAATTATTAGGAAAGGGAATAATTTTTTTTAAATAAATAAATAAATAGATGGAACCGCACTACAGGTGCGGGTTCCTGTACTGGTGCGGTCTAAGTATTGAGATTTTCTCATCTTAATTACGGATTTGTTCAAAAACTGTTGGGACGCATAATTAGTGCGGTTCTGCCGATTTGTTCTTGGTGGAATTATTATTCGACAAAAAAAAAATTAATCTATTTTCCCAAAGTTTTGATTTTTTAAAAACTAACATTTAATTTAGTGGTAAAAGCAATGACCTTTGTATGAAAGATCGTAGATTCGAATTCAGATGGAGGAATCTCTTATGGCTTGACCTCCAATCTTTCCAAAAAAGAAAATTTGATTTTTGAATTTCTTAAAAAAAATCAACATTCATATCTTAAAATTTAAAATGGCAAAGGAGATGGATCACAGGCAAATTCAAATAATTTACAGTTCAAGTGACACTATTTTCAGATATTTTCAGCGTATACTTTTTTTTTTGTCTCACAGATATCCTTACATGAGATATTTTTTTTTTCTCTTCCACAAATTATAATGGAGAGGAATTATAACTTTTAAGGAACATGAGGTATCATGAAGTAAAGGTGAGTGGAGGAATAAAAGATGGTCCCCAAAATTATTTTCTTTGACAATTTATTGAATGAGATAGTTTGTTTCAACATTTTCAAACAACGGGAAATATATAAAGTTTCCCCTAACAAAATATAATTTACAGCGCACAAACTTAAACTCTAAGGTTTGTCAGTTAAAAGTTAAAACTTTATAATCATTGGGTCGTATTTAAAATATAATTTTTAATCATGATATATTTGAATAGTCAAATGTTTGTATTCTACATTTTTTATGTTTTTTAGTTTATATTTGTGTAACATAAAGATTGAAAACTTACAAAAATAAATGCTCTAAAAGTAGTCATCACTTGAATGTAATTTGAAGAAAAGTATGTTCAAATTGTTTGAAATTTGATGCAAAACTCATTTATATGGACAACAACATATCATAAACTTTTAGTATTTCTAATCTGATTTTAACTAGTACCCCGGGTAAAAAAAAATCATGCATTGTTGGGTAGTTCCAACATCAAAATAGTTAATTTAGACCCAAACAGTAAAAGTATCATTTTATAATGTTTACCTTCTATGGGAAGTTACAAAAATGCAATATTGTTTGTTATGGAGTAAATTATCTGATGTGCTAGAAAATGTTTAATAAAAGCAGCAGCTGTAGCCATTTGGTAACCCTTCTGTTTTGTTTTATTAAAAAAATGAATCCACCAATGACTACCAAGAGATGGCCTTTTGAAATGAATTAATAAAACTGTGGTATACAAAATTCAAACTGATAATTTTATTGCATTCAATTAATTCAAACTGAAAAAACCACTAGTTTTGTGGGATATTGCAATTTGCAAACACATTGACCTGACAAACTATTAATTTTGAAGGTAAGAAATAAGCTTAAAACATCCAACATAAAATTTCAGCAAATTATAATCGAAGTTTTACTCGATGATCTTTATTGCCTCGAAATCCAAAGTCAAAGAGCACAACAAGACATGCAGTATTGCTGCTAAACATACATTTCCTACCATAACAGATAATAGCTATTTTATCCTCATTCAACACAAAATAGAAGACATTTGAGTTTACCACAAAACCTCAACTACCAAAGACAAGCTAAAGGCACTACTACATCTGAAATGCCCTTGCATCAGCTACAAAAAAACAAAAGAAAAAGAACATGCACTCAACACCCTAATGTTATCAGTACCTATTCTAATGTCCCAGAAACAATTAGCATACCCTTCGAAAAACCACAATCTGTCCAATTTAACCTTTCAAACCAAATTCCCATAGATGCCTTGTCAAAGTGAAATTCCACAAAAGATGTCAATGCCCCAATTGCTGACTTATTCTAATAAATAATGACATCCCAACACCTTTATCCTAAATCAAAAGCTTCTCAACTATGATTTGGTACAATGTCAAAGACACAATGATATGTTGGTCATTCTGGACATTTTGCATGACTTAAAAGACATCTAGGATATTTCAATTCTGAGAGGATGCATTAGATATTTCAAAGTCATGGTTGGGCATGCTGATTATTTTCCCTGACAGTTGTATAGCTAGGATTCATACATAATCACTTAATCAGTAACCTTATCTAAGACCATCTCGGGCCAACAATCATAATCTGAACCACAACATACAACATACACTAAAACCCTAATCCTACTCCCAGAAGCATCATAATCTAAACTACAACATACAAAGAAACATTACTTCTCATTTTTGCTCCTGTTCTTTTGACTTGCTCACATCAGAAGAGGCCTCCTTAGTTTCTCCACCACTTGCACTTTGGTCCTTCGGTTGCGACTCGGGTACTGGGCTAGGACCCGCATCTGCTTCGGCAGAAGGAGAAGCTTTGGGAGTGTCAGCTGTGGTGGGAGCAGCTGGTTGATCAGTGGATGCAGGATTCTGTGGTTCTTGCTGTGAGATTGGCTGAACTTGGACTACTGTCACGCCCTGAGCTTGTGGAATCACCCCTTGTGGCATCATCTGTTCCAGGTGAAATACATGAGCAACCAACTTTTATTTTTAAAAAAATTGCAGTTAATTACAACCTTACTGAGGTATTAATAATCATCGAGACATATTTCAGTTAATACAGCTCATTCATAGTGGACTTAATCTTGTAGCAAAGAAAAAGCATGCAAAAACAGAAAATAAGAGCTTCCAAATTTAGAATTTGTAAATATAAGTAGAAACCTGTGCTCGAATAGCTTTAGTTTGGGGTTGTGCATCAGCCAGGGCAGCCAAAAATAGAAGATTTCGCTGAAGTTGAGCTTGAAACCTGAAATTTAAAATTAGTTCAGCCTTGTAGAATGGAATAAATGCAGTTTTTGTTTCTTCAGTACAAGTAAGCTGTTGCTAGGTTTTAGGTATATCTTATCAAGATTTACCGAAACCAGAAATTCCAACTTAGTTGGTATAGGCATGTATTATTATGCTACTGACTAAAACATGCTTGCACCAGCCATAAATACTGATATTAGACCTGAATAGTATGTTACCAGCACTAAAGAATTAGATTATGGGACAAGGCTAGGTGTAAAAACAAAGTGGATACGGAGTGACCAATACAAAATCGCATACATATCCATTTTGCATTGGACATACATGGATACAAATACAGATATTAAATACAACAACAAACAACAACAATAACCAAGCCTTTAGTCCCAAACAAGTTGAGGTAGGCTAGAAATGAAACCCAATCAGAGTCACAAAACCGCGGTACAGAGTAATAAAAAAAAAATAATAATAATAACAATAGTAGTAATACTAATAGTAATAATGGTACCAATAATAATAGTAATAATGCTAATAATAGTACTAACAATATTATGCCTACACTATAGATCATGTAAATCGTAGAGGCAGAGTCCTATGTCCTAAGTCCTACGTCCTTGACCCCGAATCAAAAGCCTATAACACTACCCCTAAACCATGATTCCTTGGTGATGGTTCCGGCACATGGATCGCTAACTTCCATGCGCTCCTGTCCGAAGCCAACTCTTTGGATGCATTGCCTTCCTTCAAATCCCTTTTTAATTCTTCCTCCCATGTCATTCTTGGCCAACCCCTGCCTCTCCTTGTGTTTTCGAAATTTCAGAATTATGTAATTACATGTTAATATATTGGAGTCTGTACTAATAAAAAGAGCAAATTTGACAAATAGAACATTTTGAAAAATAATGACAAATGACTTTTGAATTACAAATAGATAATAAGCATGCACACAGTAGTTAAAGGTGCAAAGCAAGAGATTAAAATTGCATGATGTGCATGGCACACTAAAAAGCACGTGCCTGAACGAAATGGAACTCAAAATTCAGAAATAGTTTTACCTTTTCTTTTATGAAAAAAAGAATGAAAATTATGATTTAACAGTCTTTTATAGCCTCTGAACATATAATTGAGCATCCAGGTGTCTTTGTCATGCAAACAGTCAAGTAATAAAGTTGCTTAATGGCATCCTGCCTATATAGAAGTTGCATTCTTTTATTGCCTAAACATTCGTAACAGTCTTTATTATGCCACAGCGAACACTCATTATTCTTACTATTCAAATTGGTAAAAAGTCACATGTTAGTTCTGGAGGTGCTATATAAAATCAAGAAGGTAGTAGATTAGCTAATTAACAGCAGTTACGCTCTACTACAGTGGATCATCTCCATTCAATGAACCTAATAAACAGTGAATGACTATAGTTGCCCTTTAGTCTTCACAGGATATGGGGGCATGTAATATAGCATCGCTTTTCAAATTAAAATTATAGGAGAAATTGTTTAATATACACTTGACTCCTTGGACTATGCTTGTTTGTTACTTAAGCACACTGGGGCACACATCAAAATAACTTTGCCCGTCTCGCAATACTTGATTGCATGCCTCGGAGCTTAGGGAAAGAAAGAAATGAAAATGTAGAGTTCAATTGCTTGCCTTTGGATTCTTAATTGTAAAAAATATAAGGATCACTCAACAATAAAGACAAAAAGAAGAATTAAAGTTTTCAATGAAATAGAAATCTAGAAATCCATATTCATATCAAATTCACATCCCCTCAGGTTACCTGACTGAGTACAATTGAAACGAATGGTCCAAGATCGTTCTTTTAACTTGGCACAAATAATACTGCCCCCCTGTGCCATCCTGATTAGGCACCGGCCGAGAGTAAATCTGGGCCATTCGTTTCAATTGTCTTGAGTCAGGTACCTGGGAGGATACGGATCCATTCATATCCGTACGTAAGGACTAAATTAGCATCTGCATCTGCATATTTTTACCATATCGAATATTTATTCCATCTGTATCTGTGTACTAATCCACATAAATTGTACATATTTGCATCAGCCCACTGTGCCTTCAGAACTAGAAACAGTCTAACTAACCAAAATAAACAATATTTGATCAACTATTATTGCTTCAAAGTGAAGTAGCGCAGAAAGTACAAAGCTTTTTTCTCTGCAAAGTAACAAAAGGATGCCAACACCTTGCTTCTAAAGTATAGTTAAAAGGAAACTTACTGGGCACTTTCTGACATCTTTCCCATATTTTGGTTGTCCAGAATTGTCAAGATCAGCTGCTTATTCTCATCCAAGTACTAAACCATAAAAAAACCACAAAGCATATTTAGAAAACCAGTTAAGGCCTCAAGGATGTGAAACCAAGTATCAGAAGGGTGAAATTTATCTCAAATATGGAGCATATCAAACTAAATCCAATGTCTCACTCTAAACTAGACATGAAAGCAATCAGCTCAAACAATACGTGATTAAAATTTCTTCTGAAAGATAGATTGATTATTCAGTGTGTACCAACTATAAAGACAATTGACGTGTAAATTTAATCATAGTTTCCTAAGGCTGGTTCACTAATTTTCTGTTCTTCGATAGCATGAAGTCAAAATTGTCAATCGTTTTTGTTCCTATGAGAAACATATTCACCATAATATGCCGGGAAAATTTGGACCAAATCAAAACAATAGCCAACAGCATTATGTCAGCACAGCAACGATTCCAAACCTAGATTTCAAAAGACATATTTTAAATCGAGTGAGAGAGAAAGAGAGAGACCTTTTGAATCTGGTCGGAGCTGACGATACGGGACTCCGGGATCGGCGGGGGCGGAGGAAGCGACGCAACTGGCGCCGGGGTTGTCTGCTGTGCCATCTCTCCTCGCCCTTCTCGTTTGTATTTACCTTACTAAAACGGAGAGCAGGTGTGGTCGGTGCTTTCTGCCTCTGTTTTGGGAAAACGACGTAGTAGGGATGGCAAAATGGCCCGTCCGCTGTCGGCCCGTCGGCCTGCTCAATCTCTCCCGGTCCAATGACAAAAAAACCCGGTACCCGGTCGGGCCTAGAAACAGGCCAGGTCAGATGTGGAATTCAGCCAAAGCCCAAAGACAGCCTGTTGGACCTAATATATTTGAATGAATGAGATTTTAGGTTTTTATTTTGCCCCGACTCTGATTTTAAATTTTATTTCCGAAAAGTTGAAAACCCCACTTAGGTTTAGCTAGTGCCGCACTCCTCTCTTTCTCGGCAAATTTTACAAACTACTCATCTTTTCAAAATAATAAAATAAAATACTCTCATTAAATTTTTTAACAAAATATTCTTGTGAGCCTCAAACTTTTATTCCCTTCCTCCCCCCCCCCCCCCTCTCTCCATGTTATTCTCTCCCCTTCACTCTCTCCACATTAATTACTCTTAACTGTTTGCTAATTTAATTTATAACTTGCAATTTGAGGCCGTACTTTTGGTGATTGTACATGGAACTAAAATTGTAATTCGATGAAGATTATAAAAAAGTTAGTTTATTATTGAATATGTGGTGTATAGTATATATGTATATTTTTGTACTTGTTTTGTACTGCAGAAAATATACATGGGACATACCGTACATGATAACGTACTTGATTTGAGAATTCTATGGTTTTGACTTTTGAAGGATCTTCCCATCAAACAAAAATGGATGGGAATAACAATAGCAATTAATTAGTCTAAATTGTGGAGGTCGAAAGCAAACCCTTCAACGTATGCATCATATAAACCTATATCAAGATTCAAGTCTAACATCATATAAAAGTCTGCAGTTTTGCAAAACTAGAGATAATGTACATTAAAAGCTGTGTTGTCATTTTTTGATTAAAAAATTGTAAAATATACAAGGAGAAAATGTCAATTAATTATTAGATTAATTAACTTTATTTTTTTATTATTTTAAGAAAACAGTACATGATCAGTATATTTTTCTAGTATGAATACTCGCTTAATTGTTTATTATATGTGATGTGATAAATTTTTATATTGTGGAAGCCATATTATAATATTTTTTACTTAATAAACTATTTTCAGAATGTCTATATTAAAATGATTTATATGTTAATTCAAAACATTTTACAGAATAAATTAGTATTATACATTACAATGATTGTTGAAAGGATTAATATGTTAAATATAATTTACAAAATAAATTTTATACTGAATATATAAGACTTTGCAAATCAGTAAATCTGTAAATTGTTTGAGACTTAGATGATGTTTGAAATTGTTTATCTTACGGCGGATTATTGAAGCAAGGGTCGTTACTCGTTAGTCAAAGAAAAATAAGGCAAAAATTCAAAAACTGAAATCTAAAACAAGACTTAAAAATAATATGAAACATATAACTTACCGATAGCCAAATACAAATATTTTATATATCTAACATTACACTCATTTGAAGTCATTAAAAATAAATGATATCTGAGAAATTACCTGTAGTATGAAAAAGTTAACAATAATAGAGCCTTCTTCATTTGAAGTTTTTCAAATTAAAAAACAACATAGAAGAGTAATTAATATGGAGAGAGTAACGTAGAGAGAGAGGGGAACTAATGGGAAGTTTGGGTTGTTAAAAATATCTTTGTTAAAAAAATTAGTGAGAGAGTATTTTGTTTGATTTTTTCTAGAGAATGGGCAGTTTGTAAAATTCGAATCCATATGCTCTGCATTAACGCAACTTTTGAGTTTAAAGGTTTCTACCGTTAAATTGTATCTACAGTTCGGATTTAATTAAATTCTATCTAGTCAAAATTCGACCCTTTACCTTCTCCAGTCGCGTACCTCTTCGCTTACCCTTCTGGCCCTTCTCCATCTCCGCTCGTTTCTTCATCTTCGCTTTACCCTTTCTCCCTCTTTCTTCCTCATCCACCTTCTTCGACGAATCAGGAAACTTATGTTCTTGTGCTTCCTCGAAGCAGCCATACCTGGCCCCTGACGAGTGAAAGCGTGTACCGAATCAGAGTGTCAACTGCTCCGGTAAGGGTACACCCGTTGCAAATTTGCTGGTTTTGCTCTGGTTTCCGATGAGAACGATTTCAGAGATATTTTTTTTTATTTTTTTTTGGTGGTGTGGAGATTTTGGATTTGTTCTTTTCAGGTTTGAAGTTTTCTCGTTGGAAAGAACGGGGGTTTAGCACCTAAAATAACTCAAATTTGATTCGATTACAATTCATTGGTTTGGTCGAATTGTGAATTTACTGGTTTAGTCAAGGATTTTTAGTAACTAAATTAAACTCCTCAAATTCTATGATTTTGGAGGTGCGAATTGCAGTCGAATAAAAAAAGTGTTTTGGTTTTACTCAGAGAAAAGAGACTTGAGAGAGAGAGAAAGAGGAAGACGAATTCAAATCAACTGAAGAGGAAGTCACTGGAGAAGGATAAAGCTTTAATTTTAATGGGATAGCGTCTATTAAATCTGAACCGTAAATGTTATTTGACGGTGGCAATTTTTTAACTCAAAAGTTGCGTTAATGCAGAGGATATGGATTCGTAAAATTCCCCCTCTTTCTCTCCTCTCGCCTCCACAGTCCCTTTCTTCCTCTCTTCGCCGCACTCAACCTCCAACGATCCCCACCACCCGGACGATCTCCACAGTCCACACTCGGACGATCTCCACGGTCCACACTCAACCTGTCTCCGACGATCCCCACCACCGAAAACCAGTCACGCCCCACCCGGCCACCCCAAGTAACTACTCTGCCTCCGCCACACTAGCAGCCGCCGGTGTGTTTTTTGTTTCTTTTTCTTTTGTTTTCAATTTTATGTACGCTGTGAATTGCTTGATCTATTGTAAGCGAACGCTGATCGCTTGTACCAATTTGATTTTCTTGTTTGGCGTCCTTGTGAAATTAGACACTGAATTGAGCCCCCTTTTTTCTGTTGACTGTGAATCAAATTGATGGTTGCACTGTTGAATTGAACAATGAATTGATGCTTGAACTGTTTAATTGAACCCCTTTTTCTGTTGCTTGTACCAATTTGCTTAGAGTCTCTATTCATACGACATTAAGTGGATACAAGAGAATAGAGAGAAGAGATGCAGGGAAGAGAAGAGAAGAGGGACAGTAAGAGAAGAGGGGAGAGAGAGAGACGGAGAGGGTAGAGAGAGAGACTCAAATTTCATTCATCATATTTCATTACAAGAATTACAGGGTATTTATAGCCAATTTTTCTAACTCGACACTCTAATAAGCCTAAACTCACCCCATTAACTACTATTTATTTATCTCCCATCTATTCTAATTACTATTAAATCCTAAGACATTTCATTTCGTTTCTTTGCAGTTGCAAGCAAGGGAGTTTCTACCTTTCAAGCTCTTTTTGGAGACTATGATCAATCGTGTTTAGCTTGCCAGAAGAACACACCGTAATGGAGCCAGAAGAAGTGGAGGAAGAAGAGGACCTTGACTTTGTTCCCTTTCTCAGAGAAGACATCCCATCTGATGATGGCTCGTCAGGTGTCACCTCAGAAAACGAAGGTGCAGGCCCCACGCTGACAGATTCCCCTTTAGATGAAAATAACATGGATAATACTTTGGCCGCAGGCCAGTCTGGTCAGGTTGGGCCAACTACAGGTTTGAGCAAAGAAGAGCAGGAAGAGGCAATCTGCAAGAGGACGCGGGCCCGCTTTTCACTGGAGAACTACAGTCTGGATGAATTGGAGGTTTTCCTCCAGGAGTCTGATGAGGATGCCGAGGGGCAGAATGTGGACGAGGAGGAAGTGTACCGGAGGTATGAACCTCTAAAGCTTAATGTTGCATTACCAACTTTTTGAATTGTACCTTTTAGGCTGGTATGTTTTGCTAGCTACACCACTGGTAACGATATGTTTTGCTAGCTACACCACTGGTAACGATATGTTTTGCTAGCTACACCACTGGTACAGAGCCTAAAATAAGCAGTCTTATTGGATTTGGGCAGTACACTAGTAATTAGTAGTACTGGTAACTGTTTTATCTCATTTATTAAGAGCTAGGTTCACATTCCTCCACTTATGGTGCCTGTACTATGCATCCTTTTTTAGAACTTTAATATTTAAATTATCAAAATAAAACCATTAGATGTAGGGATGAAAACGGATCTGGATTATCCGGTCTGAATCCGCTCTGTATTCGCATAGATTTCGGATTCAGATAAACAAATCAGATAGTTTTCTGGATACGGATTCGGATATTCTTAAAACATGGAGGAAAGACCCGGATACGGATTAGGATACGATTGAGAATTGAAAAATGGAATCGGATATCCGCATCTATCCGGAACGGATCGCAGCCCATCGGAGCAGGTGATATCATAATGACCCGCTTTCTTTTTCTAAAGTTGTCTCTATCCGAACCATATATGAAGGTTTTAACTAACTTCTAATCTCAACTGTGGGACTAAAATGCTCCACCGTCTGGATTGCTGCCCTTTCTTTTAACTTTTCGCTACTTTATGTTTGAAACTTTTCACTCCGCTACTTTATGTTTCAAGCTTTTCTCCCAAGCTTCTCTTCTCCATTTCCTGCTCTTCTCTATTCCTCTCTCTTCTCCATTTTTTAGCTCTTTTTTTAATTTTACCTGTTCTTTCTTTTCTATTTTTTTCTTGATTTTTTTATTTTCTTAATTAGTATTTGTATTTTAAAGTTCATATGACTCAATTATGCAACAATTATATGTTTTGTATCTGTATTTGAATCCGTATCGTGGATTATCTGCTTTGTATCCGTTTAAGGCGGATTTGGTTTTAAATTTTGATATCCGTTTATTATCCATATTCGTATTCGTATCCGCTCATTGAAAGGCGGATACAAATATGGTAGCATTATCCGCTCCGAATTCACTCCGTTTAAGAAATCTGGTATACACAACATGATCTTGTTTATTTTGACAATAATCTAATCTTACTCTTTCCTAAAAATGAAAGACGAGAATTCAATTTAAACCCTCCTTGATTAATTATACCATTAAACTTCACGAATTGGTAAAATTGCTACAGACAAACATCAACAAGTAGTAGCTGATACTAACATTGGAGTACCACTTCAGTATAGCAGCAGTTATGGTCAGTAGAGGTGCAGACCAGTACTAGTTTATTCTGATGCTACCCAATTGCAGGTTTCTGACGGCTGTGCTGACAGATGAACTGCCAAACAACACTGAAGAAGTGGGTGTTGCTGATGAGGATGAGAATGATGCCGATTTTGAGCTAGAGATTGAAGAAGCCCTAGAGAGTGACCCCGACGAGCCTGTTGACAATATAGTAAATGAAGTCGGAGATAAGAGTGGTGGGGCCCATCGCCGCCCTGAAACCCGTCAGAAGAAGCGGATGAAGGAGTCTTATTCAGACAATCACCAGTCAGACCTCCTCACCAAGACAGCCCTGTTAAGACCTCTTGTACCTTACTTGCCACCTGGACAAGCCATGACACTTTCTGGACCCACTGTACTGGGTCAGTTGTTTGGGTTTTCGGCACAGCAGATAGGACAGCTTTATGTGATGCTGCATGAGCATGTGCAGCTACTGGTACAGGTGTTCTCTGTCTCTGTTCTGGATCCCACACGTCAGCAATACGCAACTGAGACACAGAATTTGTTGAAGGAAATGATGGTAAAGCGCGAGGAAGCCTTGACTGGGAAGACAGTTGCCTTTCCGGGGTCATGCTTCGCAGCTCAGAATCTCTACTCATCGACTAGTGGTAGTGTTAATGGGAGACACAAATCAGCCCCATGGATGCCTATAATTGATGGCCCTATATATTCTGTTTTGGATGTTATGCCTCTCAGGCTTGCAAAGGATTACTTGGAGGATGTTACGGCCAGTGAGTATTCACTATTATTTTTGTACTCTTTTGTATACTTGTCCCTTAAATATTTTTTTCATATAACAAGTATTTTTTAAGATTTGTGAACATGTGATGTTGTTGGTACCTAGGGTTCGATATTGTAATCTTAGATATAATATCTGGACATTATTTTCTGATCAGTATTGTGTACATCACATGTCAGGTGTTGTTAGGTATAAGCAAAGCCATCTAGAAAGCACAACGGACAAGAGCTACACCAAGAGAGAGCCTCTCTTCCCTCTACCTACAAGCTGCGGCAAAACAGCTGATAATGGGTCCCACACTGACAAGGGACAGAAACAGCCAAAAAAGACACTGGCTGCAACTCTTGTGGAAGACTCAATGAAACAAACAGTTGCATTGGTACCTGCCGATATCGCCAAAATCACGAAGCGATTTTATTCACTTTTTAATTTGGAGATGCTGCCACATAAACCCCCTGTTTCAGCTGTGGCCAAACGTGTGCTCTTCACTGATGCTGAAGACAGGTTGGTTAGAAATTAATTTATAACTTCATTCTCTAATCTTTAATTCTGAAATTACGTATGATTTTTTTCCGTTCCATATAGATTGTTAGCAATGGGTTTGATGGACTACAACAATGATTGGGAGGCAATAAAAAATCATTATCTTCCATGTAAATCTAAGCATCAGGTGATTATTGTTTACTTCTCTCTTGTGTGTTTACAAAATAAGTGATTTTCTCTTGTACCATCTTTTTCCCAAAAGAAATTTTGAGAGATCAATTACGGCCATGTAATTATGAAAAGTGATATGAAATTCCATGCCTCCTTTTCTATCTTGGCAAGATATCTGAAACATGTATTTCATCGTGATGGGTTGAGAAGATTACTGTCAAAGACTCAAAATCTGTGTCCTTCCAAGTTTCATACGAGTTAAGAATGCTACAATTATCAATTACATCAGTATAGATTATCTAAAGAACCTGGTTTATAAAAGGTTTCTACTACTAAGTGATTTTGTTGGTCTTGTTTGATCTTTTCTTTCTTGTGTAGATATTTGTAAGGCAAAAGAACCGCAATTCTTCAAAAGCTCCAGATAATCCAATCAAGGTACAATGACTTCAACAACCAAAGAGAGAAGAAAAAAGAGGAGTAATTTGTAATGTGAATACTGGTTAATTTATTTATGTCTTGTCAGGAAAAAGAAGTTTGACTAATAAAATCTAAAATTATGTAGGCTGTGCGGCACATGAAAACCTCTCCTTTAGGACCAGATGAAATAATGCAAATTCAAGAGGTAAGCTTTATGCTAAATTTGTACTTTAGCACCTGTTGTTATCAAAATATAATATCTGGAAATTTTCTTTTATTCAGGGCCTCAAGTTGTATAAAAATGATTGGTCATTGGTTTGGAAGCTGGTGGTTCCACATAGAGACCCTGCTCTACTGCCTCGTCAGTGGAGAGTTGCAATGGGCACCCAGAAATCATATGCAAAAAGTGAAGTTACTAGGGAGAAAAGGAGAAGGTATGAAGCGAAGCGCAGGAGAAAGAGAGCTCTTATGGCTGATTCAAAAGATCTGAATACAGAAGAGGTTCTTTACTTTAATTTTTTTTTTAATTATGGCCTTACTCAAAAGAGAAATCACCGGACATTATCTTATTTTCCTAAAGCTCAATTAATTGATCTGGATATTCTAATGCATACTTCAGGAAAATGAGATGGTTGAAGGTTTAAATGGGGAATATGAGAATGATAATAATGCTTACGAGGAAGAAGCTTATGTTCATGAGGCATTTTTGGCGGACTCTGAGCAAAGGAATGATACAAACAGCAGTATTCCACAACAAGGAACTGGACCCTCTATTTCTAACCCCAACAATGTTAGCCAAACATTAGCACCTCTTAATTCCAGATTATCCAACTATAACTCTCCTACAGTAAGATCCTTTCTTCCCCTGCCAAATCGAAGAAAGAAGGGTTATCGGCTTGTTAAATTGGCACCCGAGTTGCCACCTGTTAACCTCCCCCCTTCCGTACGAATCATCTCTCGAGCTAGATTTAATATAAGTCAAACCCCTGCCACAAAAGATACCAGTTCAAGCATAGTAGAACCCCCCAAGCAACTCGACTTGTTCCCAGATAGTACCCAGAATAACAATTCCCAAACTGAGGCGGACTTCCAGATGCATCCTTTGCTATTCCAGATGACTCCAGACCAGCAGTTAAGCTTATATCGACCCATTGCAACCCGTCCAATGAACGATAGTTCTTCAAGTGGGTTTCGTGGATTTAGTAAAGAGATCCCTGGAGATTCTGTAACTCTTGCTTTTCATCCCCTTTTGCAAAGAATTAGTACTGATGAGGGGCTTGATAGTCAGAGTAATTGTAGTGGGGAGCGTCAGAGGGTACACAATAATCTTGATTTGAATATACGGCTGTATTCTTCTCCTTGTGGACCCAGCAATAACACACTGATTGAGAGTATGGATGCAAATGAGGACGCACATCTTGAAGTGGCTAATGCATTTTCTCTTGAGCAAAGGACAGTGGAGCAAGGTACTCTTGCTGTTGATATTTTCTATTTGAGTTTGTTTTGGTTATCTTTAATTAAGTTTGAAGTAGCTTGCTGTGCCATCCTCCAAAAGGCGATGGAAATCTAGTGGGCGCCATTTGATTCATAGTCTGTGTCAAACAAGTTCAGAAATTCGCGATAATAGTTTCCAATACTCCACCAAAAAAAAAATAAGGAAATGAAAGATAAGGTCACTACATGCTTAGTATATTAGTAGAGATAAATTACGCTGTATTGATTTAGAAACTCCAAATAAGATTTTCATGAAATTTAAAGGCACTCTGAATCAAAAAAAGAAGAAAAAGAAAAATGCATTGTATTAACAGCACTGAAATGGCCTAGTGCCCCATTTCCTTGTTCATTCTGACTCTCTTTTCAATTTCTAAGATTATAATTTTACTTTCTCAGTGGCAGAGCATCAAAATGGCAGTGGATACCAGCAAAGTGGGGCTCTTATAATAAATGAGGACTCAATACATGGAATAGTGATGGAGCAAGAGGAGCTCAGTGACTCCGATGATGGTGGGGACAACAGCGAGCATGTCGAGTTCGAGCGTGAGGAGATGGTCGACTCTGATGATGACCAATCACGGGTAATGTTTCTCTTTCATTTCATTCTCTCTCTCTCTGGGGAATGTATAAATAGTGTGGTTGTATTTATTTTAAGAGTGAGGCTACGGTAATATACATATTACATAGTGACCTGCTCTATGGATTCTGCTCTACGGTAATATACATATCTCCATTTTTAATTTTTAAGCAGTGGATTCTGAACCGTTCAACATGATCCTCATATGAAAATATACTTGCAGACCAAATTTTACATCTTTTAGAATTTTCTTCCTACCTTTTTAGATAGGTAAAATATCACTTGATTTGAAAATTCTGGACCATCCAAGAGCAGTTGATTTTCTTCCTATCTAAAAAGATAGTAAAATAAATTTGAAAAATGTAAAATTTGCTCTCCATTTATCATATGAGGATCATGTTTTATGGTTTGGATCAACTGTTTGAAGTTTGAAAATAGAGATATGGATCCATGGCACGGGTTGATCCGTAATATGCATATTACCATAGCCTCACTCTTTATTTTAATCAAAGAAGACCCCAGTATACCTTTCTCCTAGTAAAACCAGAGGCAGAGGCTGAGCAAACTTCTAGGCAGAGGCAGAGGCCTCACTCTTTATTTTAATTTCTAGTTGTTATAAATGTTAGAAGACGGGTAGCAAAATACTAGCTATCTGTACTAAATGAAAGAAGAGGTTGCAAGAATAATTAGAGACAAATGAAAAAAAAAATTACATGCACAATGAAAAGAACCTTAATTTCTAAAAAAACTGAGTGCAGGGAAAATTAAAAGCCACCATCTAGTCCAATTGGCACTCTCTCACATGATACTATCACCTTTCCAGTAACCTACCAGACCTGAGAAAGTACGAGTGAATAAAAATATAAACTTGCCATCTTTCCTCTATCATATCTTATATATAGTTCTAATGTTTACCTCTGGTTTTCCTTGGAAAATTTGTTAGTGCCTGGCTATCCCTATTTTGTATAATTTTCTTAATTGTCACAATCTATTGTTCAGTTGATTATTTGCATTTAAAAAAAACAAAATAGGTTCTGGAGTCTTTGGTGGCTCTTAGTGACAAGAATCATCAGCCCCTGAAACAAAGAGATGCATCTCTTCTAATTCAAAACCAGACCAACACAAGAGGACCGAAACAAAAGAAAGAATCTAGGAAAGATGGTAATATGCAAGTCAAAACTGAGTCAAGACCTCGCAAAGCTAGAGGAAGAGGTGCCAATGTCGGTGCACAGTTGGATACAGGTACCAGTAACAGGCCTGTAACTGCCCCAAGAAAACCTCGGAAACAACCTGTTTTGAAGTAACGTTTCTGTTTGTTTTGGAAAATTCAGTTTTTGGTTCTTCAATTTTTCAAAATAGAGAACTTATTCCATGAACTGTAATTTGCACCAATTTGTTTCGTGAACTGGAAAAATAAAAACCAAATTGGTACTAGAGAAGGACAATATTGATCCTGGATTGGGTGCTTATGACACACCAGATACCAACTTGGTTTTCTAGATATGCCCAAGAACCGATTTGGTGCAACTGAAATTCTTCAGGGAGTCAATTTGGTGATTTGAGAAAGTTCTGGTGAAGAGAACTAGAATTTTTCTTCTTCTTTTATTATTCAACAACTAATGTAATTATTTTTTGTAGAAACTGATATGGTATATTACATTATGTCACTAGTTTAGGATTGTAGTAGTTTACCCATGTAAATGTAAGAGCCTGATTTATTGGACTGCATGGTATATTATATTTTGTCTTTTTTATTTTTATTTTATTAAAGCTTGGTAATGGCTATATTACATTTTGTCACTGATCACTTCTCAGACAATCACGGTTTATTTACACAGCAAAATCTTCCCAAAACGTAAGAGAGCTTATTTGCAGGAAATGATTTTAGGCATGAAAAAATTGAAAGTAAAATTGAATTGCCCCAATATCTTATTGTGCGGTTGATCTCATTCTTTATCTACTAAAAGACGCAATCTAATGATATATCTAGCGACTTGGAGTTTGATATAATAGGTTGGAATTATAGACTTTGAATTAATTTGACAATTTTTAATGAACTGTTTAAAAATAACTTTTAATTTCAGATCTGACTTCTGGGATGTCGGTTTATATTATTTGTATAATGTACATTAATTTGTAATTGTCGTACTTATCAATCCGTGAGAAGAAAAGCGTCTACAAGTTTTTTTTTCTTCAAATATTTTATATATTTTTAGCTTAATTTGAGAATTATTAAAAAAAAATCTAATATATTTTTAATTAAAATTGCCACCTTAGGTTGCTTCTGCTCCAGAAAACGTTACAAAAATGTTGAGCGAGCACCTGTCGCTTCACTCCTGAGTCCGTGTCCCCCTGGTACCTGAGGTACAATCTAACAAATCAGACGGTCCAGATTAATCTCAGCTAATTCAAATTAGATCCGTGCCTATTAAAGCAATAGGGGATCTGCTTTGAGATTCGTGCCAGGTAAAAAGAACAGTCCAGATTTAACACTTGCACCTCAGGTACCTGGGGATCACGGATTCCTTCACTCCTTGCTCGTGTTGCATTGAGATTCGTATAGGAGATTTGATCGAACTCATTAATCCGGATCCACTGCATTACCTCATCGTTTGAGTCTAAATCCACTATCCAATCAAAATTTGGATCAATTCAGCATTTCAGCCCCAAGTCTGTAATGCAAGAGATTAATGCTGTAATGTTTGAAGTACTTCAAAATTTATTTAGCTCGAAGCATTTTTGCAAAATAATGAACCAAATTTTATGAATAAATACGAACACCAATTTTTTTATGCAGCCCGGATTATAAATTTGTTACTGACACTAGGCAAAATTTGAACCTGACAATCCCAGCTACAAAATGAATCCATATCACCCCAGGTACTTGAGGTGTAAGCTATAAATCTGAAACTTTTTTTTTTTTTTTTTGAAAAGTGGATTTCCACCGGTTTCATTACAAAACAAAATAGTTCATACAAAATAGTGCATAGCACTGAATATTCAAGTAAATTGAACTAGTGAAACATCTACCAACTAATATCGAGCATCTACAAAACATACTAACATATCAGAAAAGGAATCAAATTAATATCTCTAATAATACTAAAATCAATCACTAATAGTTGTCACACTAGTGGAAGAGGAGCTAGAATAAAGTAAAGACCAATAAGGAGACAATAACCCAGCTGCCTTATCAATGGAATCATAGATAGCTCTGTCACCCGACCCTCCTAAACCAAGAGAAAGCCCATGTTTGAATACATAAGAGAGCTTGCTATGTCTTGCGAGTCCGTATCTGAGAGTACTATCAGGTTACTTATATGAGTTAAAGGACAAACATCGAAAAACATAATCAATGATAATTTAAAATATGAATTATCTAAATGGGTCTTACACCAATAAGAAGTAAAAGCGATAATAAAAGAATCTACAGAAGTAATAGATGGTACTGGTGCATGTTAAAAACAAATTTTATTCCTAGTCAACCAAACAATCCATAAGTAGTAGTTCTAATTGACTCAACCAATAATGAATCATTTAAAGATATCAAATAATCAAAATTCCAAAGGTCAGACACATTTGTGCAATTAAAAGAAAAATTGTTATAATTACCAATCAAAGACCACAAAATAGAAATAAATTGACAAGTAACAAAAATGTGATCTATAGTTTCAGGGGCACCACAAAATGTACAATCTACATTCCTTGCCAACCCTTAATACGTAAATTGCATTTAGTTAGAATTTTATTCTACCGAAGTAACTAAACAATAATTTTAATCTTAAGAGGAATTTTTGTCTTCCATAGATTATTAAAAATATTGTTTGGAATACCTCTGAATGAAAGCCATTTATAAAAAGAGTGCACGGTAAAAAGATCGCATCTCCAGTAAATACTATCGGATAGTCCATATCTAAGCAGAAATATTTTGTCAACTTAGATGATAAGAATGCTATCTCCAGTAGGGATGAAAAAGTAGATGATGTTTGGCAAAAAACGGAAAGAACACATCTAAAAGCAGGAAAACAGAAAACTGGTCCGGTTAACGGGTGTGAATTCAATTAAAGGTCTGCAATTATCAAATCCGGTAATCGGACGCATGGTTTAAGGATGGAAAAAGGTATGAATTAGGCAGCAAAAAACGGTCCAGCGTGATAGAATAACATTTAGGTGCACCAGTTTTTACGAGGGATATTATTATATGTTTTGCTTAATTATTTTGTTAAGGTGAGAACTGACATTTAGTCTAGTAGTAAAGACATATGTCGCCTGTTCGGCACACATAGAATAAAATAATAGATTAGAATTAAGGTCTAATTCTTGTTGAACATAATTGGAATGAGTTAGAATAGAAGCATTGGAATAAAATTTTTTTTTCCAGATTTTTAATTTCAAGGAAGAGCTAGAATAAAGAATTGGAGTGGAATAGAGACTAAAGAAATACTTCTTTTACTCATATTTGGATGATGTGGCAGATTCTTTTTCACTTTTTTTAATTTTAATGTGCATATTTTCAGAGGAGGAAGAAAAGTGGAGCACTTTCGAATTTAATTATTTATTTTAATGAAAAAAGAGTGTCACTATTCCACCGTGAAGTTGCCAAACAGATTTGGAATATATCAGAATAGTCCTCTTTTCTCAATTCCACAATTCCATGCCATGCCAAACAGGCCCATGATATTTATATGAAAGTATTGAATTTGAAATTTGGATAGAGAAATTTTTTTACTAAAGTATTAAATAGTTAGATGGTTTTTCCCTCCAATTTTTACTCAAAGAAATTAATTTTGTTAAGGTAATGTTTTTGCTAGGTTAGAGGTTCATTCATTGAGGGACGCTCGTGAATATATTGTTTGTGAGTGTATTGGGAAAATTTCTAATGTATTTATCTAACTTTTAAAATAGTCAATTTTTTCATTGAAACACCATAATATCTAATATCCCATTAAAAAAATACTTTCTTTCTTTTATCCCACTTTTATTTAATTATTTTAAAATTAAAATTAATCATTATCTCCTTTATTTTGTAAACAGAGATGTCCATTTTTTTTTTCTTCTTCTTTCCTAATTGCCTTCTTTAGTCACCAGGATATCTCCCAAATCGTAAATCACCAGCGACGACCCATGCCACTCCTCCACCGACCCTCTCAATTTGCGCACCGAAGCCATCTCACCCCCATAAAAATTCAAGAACTATGTCCAAATGTTTGTAATGATCCATTTGACCATAAATTATGTGCTAAGATCATCTCAATTTTTTTTTTGACTAAATCAAATGATCTCATCTTTTAACTTTAACTGAAACAAGTTTTTGCATTTTTATATACTACTATGGTCTAATTTTGGTTAATTTTAAGTGCTTTACTGGCCATGGTGGTACTGAGTTCCTTAAAATTTAAATGAATAAACCTCATTTATAGTCTAAAATTTATAATTAACCATAATCATGCATCAATTTACCACAGCTGTGCAGACACATGTTGAAAACTATAAGACAAATTGTTATTTGATCAACTAACATTGAGAGATGCGTCAGTTTTAAAGGACTATATATATGCTGATGAAACAAAAAAGAAAGACAAAATTGATTTGATTAGGTAACGATATTGCTATATTAAGAGCTCGAAAGTGGGACCACAACTACTGTTATGGTTTAACTGAAACGAAGATAAGACTTGAAATATTATTGGAAAGGGTAAAGCAAAGAACTAGTGCATTATATCATATTTTGTAAATTTTGCAAATTTGTCAAATATCTATGAAATTCAAAATATATTGATCTTTAGCAATAGTTATTTCTAAGAATTTATAGCATGATCCATCCATTATTGGTTAATTTTCTTGTTGAAGGATGCACTTATGGGTGTTTATCGGTTCGGTTTGGTTTCAACCGAACCGAACTAGGCTCAGCATAATAACATGACAACAAATATAAATAGATAGTTTCAATCTCTTATCAGTTATCATAGTGATGATGGAATTATATATGATCCTTATCTAATCCGATTTATA
Source organism: Carex pumila (assembly GCA_033356055.1). Classification (NCBI taxonomy): domain Eukaryota; kingdom Viridiplantae; phylum Streptophyta; class Magnoliopsida; order Poales; family Cyperaceae; genus Carex; species Carex pumila. Next base: position 184,118 of record JARJHM010000424.1, read on the forward strand.
TCGAATGTCTTAGTTTCGCGGTAATTTGATTAAAAAAATAAAAAAGTTAACTTGTGTTAGATCCGAATCAAACGGCTCGGGTTTGTATCATAACCTTACTCTAAAACTCTAGATGTGTCAAAGGAAAAAAGAATGAAGAAATGGATCCAATAAAAGATACGAAAGGCGCAATTTGACTTGTTGAATTTGAGCTTGTTTTGAATTTCACTAAAATCAGCTAATTCATCATGAAAACATATATTAGCAAGGAAAGCGATTTCATGAATATATGTAACACGCAACGAATCATGAATGCCTATTTAATCATTGTGTGTGTGTGTGTATAAATGACAACATCTCCATCCATCTTTTGCAGTTGCCAAGACTCAAATAAGAAAGAAGCTTAGACCTTTCTTAGACCTTAATAATAATGTATAAATGCGACCGTTCTTAGACCTTCATAATCATGATCTTTACTTGCACGATAACTTTGATGATCTCTTTCTTTCGCAATTTCAGTGTTGGTATGATTTATTTAAGAAAGAAAGGAAAATCTGTCTTCTGGAACTCCGTGTAAAGAATATAAGAAATAAATTAATATAAAGAATGTTTCTGGGACTCAAAAGGATAAAGATAATGACAGCGCCCGTTATCATTTAATATATCACACAAATAATACAATAAAAATAAAAAAATTATATGATCAATATCTTTATCCGAAGAATTGGATCTCCTCGGGAAAATTTTCATTTTATTTCAATTTAAGGCAATAGTAATATTTTATTGGTTGGTAATCGCCACCCAACTTTAAAAAGAATAAATTAATTATAAATAATTTCAGTTCAACACGTGTGCACGTGTTTGACAAATGAAATACAAGATTAATTCGTTTTAAGGTAGTGTTGTTTAATATAAGTTAAGTAAATAGTTGAAGTACGGTTGGCTATAAAATTACATTGCCTTTATATCTATCTAATATTATATGAGGGTTCAAATGCACTCAAATTTTTGTGCACCCAAATGCACCCTATTTTTCAAAAAAATTTTCTCTGTTTTCAAAGTCCGAATAGTCAATCCGAACCGTTAGATGCGATCTATATATTAAGATGTGTTTGGAGACCAAATTTTATATTTTTTGAAATTTTTTTACTATTTATTAAGCCACTTTGAAAATCGCTGATTTTACATTTTTTGTACTATTGGATCAGCGATTTTCAAAGTGGTTTAATAAATAGTAAAAAAATTCCAAAAAAATGTAAAATTTGGTCTCCAAGCAAATCTTAATATATAGATAGCATTTAACGGTTTGGATTGACTATTTGAATTTTGAAAATGAAGAAAAAAATTTTGAAAGATAGGATGCATTTTGGTGCACAAAAATTTGAGTGCATTTGAATCCTCCTCATATTATATTAGTAATTGAAAGAGTATACTAAATGATGGCAAATGTTGAAAGTTTCGTAATTTTAATTTTAAAGCACCTCCATATGGAGATGTTTTAACTTTACATTATTTTATAAGGAACGTGATAACTTCTCCTCAGATTTAGTTTTCAAAGTAAAGACTTTTGGTCATAACTACATTCTAAAAGATTATTAGTGCGTTTACAGTTGGCGCTGATTAACGTGTGCAACTCGTGAAACCTACGTGTGCAAGTCTTTATACCAAATATATCAAGTCTTTATAAATACTAGATATATCAGCTTTTTATGAAGATTTAACAACTAATGTGACACTTGTACTTTAATTTGAATTGGAATTTTCAATAAATGCTATGTATCAAAAGTAGTGCAAAATATTAATTTTTTTATTGATTTTAAACTTTTATTAATAGCAGTAAGACTTTACACTCAGCATATCAAGTCAAGTCTTTTAAATGTTCAAAGTAAAAATCCTTAAAAAGTTCAAAGTGCAGTGTTTAATCTTTATACATAGCATATTAAGTCTTTAAATCTAATATATAAAGTATTTAAATTTAACATATCAAATCTTTAAATTTAACATATTAAGAAAAAAAACATCAACACAAATATAACTCAAAAATATTTTATTATGAATCTTATTTGAAAGAAAAAACTGAATAGAAGACATTTATAGTATGAAATTCGCAAAAAGTTCCACAGATAGTCAAAAAATAAATGAGATTAATAAGAAGAAAAAAAGTAGGTGAATTTTTTTTTTTAATTTTATTTGAGAGGTGGATTAGGAGTGGAAAATGTGGTTTGGAAGGGGGATTCGATCACTCGAGGTGCCTGAGTTAAGCAAATTGGAAACGGACGGTCCAGTTTCGTTCATTTAACTTGACACAAATCTCAAAGCACAAATAATACCCCCACTTCTCCTTCCTCTCGGTATCTTTCTGAGAATTTCTTCTTTATATTTGACGAGAGTCAAAATAATCAAATTCTTGATCCTCTCAAAAATCTATTATTGTCTAAGAAATATTGACATTTTCATTTTTTAGATTGTTCAAAATCTTTTATGTGGATCTAAGAAAATACTTCTTCACCATCTATATTTTTTTTGCAAAAAAAAAACATAAAATGAATGAATAAAATATTATTTTTCTAAAAAAAAAAGGAAAAAAAAATGAAAAAATAATTACTACCATCAGTACTGTTTTGAGTTAAACTGGGCCGTCCGTTTCAATATGTGCTTCATGAAGCAGGTAGCCGGAAGGATTTTCTAGTGTTTTAAGGACTTTAAATCACCTTCTCATATTTTCATAAATTTTAAATGATCCCTAAAACTGTTCTCTTGATTTCAGCCGTTAGCAGCTGTTATGTTTGATCCATTAATTTTCTAATTACTATTTATATTTTACATTTTTTTTAACTATAGACAGGTGTTCCTGTAAGCAAATGCAGCACTTTCAGTTCCAGTAATTATCACAAATATTCGATTCTCTTCTTCTAAAAATTCCTACCTTTATTCCCCTTGTTTTTGTTTTATTTTCATTAAAATGTTAAACATGTGTTAATTCCTCCATTTAATCAAATAAATTGATTTTTATGTAATAGAACAAATTTCTACGTTGACTTGAAACCAGTGTTGTAAATAACGGTATATGCTCGTCGGACGGATAAGGTATCATTAAGCAATTATTCGGAAATAATCGGGAACAATCGGGCATAATAAAAAATAATCGATCAATTATTTGAAAAAATCTGTAACAATCGGGCATAATCGACCAATTATTCGAGAAAAGGACCCATTAGGTCACAAATATTCGATTCGCTTCTTGTAAAAATTCCTACCTTTATTCCCCCTGTTTATGTTTTATTTTCATTAAAATGTTAAACATGTGTTAATTCCTCCATTTAATCAAATAAATCGATTTTTATGTAATAAAATAAATTTCTACGTTGACTTGAAACCAGTGTTGTAAATAACGGTATGCGCTCGTCAGACATATCGTCAAGCAATTATTCGGAAATAATCGGGCATAATGGAAAATAATCGACTGATTATTCAAGAAAATCTGTAACAGTTTGATTACCGCTAACGACTAATCGGACGATTAATCAAACACTTTTTACAACACTACTTGAAACTACTACTGCTGGATCCTATGCAGAGGAGTCAATCAAATGCTTAATTACATATGCCAGAAGATGATGAATTTTGCCTAAAAAAGGACCCATTAGGTCACACTAGTAGTCATCTGAGGAGACCGGTACAGCCCCACTTGAAATATACCGACTCCTGACTCATGGAGTTCGGGTAACAACAACAATTTAAGATGCGGCTGCCTTCTTTAGTTAGGTCTATACTCATATAAGGATCTGTTCCGACATCTTTTTTTTTTTTGTTTTTTTCCACTGTTCCGACATCATTTTTCTCAATGGGAATTGAGGAGTGAGGACACTTGACTTGGTCCTACTGGAATTTCGGATGACCCTTTTTTTCTCATGCTGTTCTCTTATTTGTTCCCATATAATATAAGTGCATTTTGTTAAGGAAAAAAGAAACAAAAAAGAGCTCCGATTGATTTTTTTTTTTCCCAGCTGTTCTCTTTTCTTGGAAACCGTTCCCTCTTCTCTTTCTCATTTATTATCTCAACTCTATTTTATCGAGCATTGTTGATTCCGGGCATGAGTTTTTTTTTGGCAAATTAAATTAGAAATTATTAAAATTTAAATATATGAGATAATTTATTTAAATAGATGAGACAATTATTATTGGATTAATCAATGCTTTTTCCATATTTTTATTATTTTAAATATATGAGAAATATATTTTTTTAAAGATAAATCAAGATTTTCATACAGTACAACTGAACACTCATTTCAACACATTTTCATAATCAATTTCGTGCATATCCGTATTTACGGGTTCTCATTTTTTTCAAAAGTGAATTCATATCCCTATCAAATATTATCCCATGTAATTTTGTGATAAACCGGTACATGCCATCAAAAACCAAAAACCAAAATTTAAAATTTGTTCTCTCTAACCTCACCAACAACTTTTATTCGTATGATTTTATTACTATATTTTATTTATTGTGATTGGAATACTCATATTTTTCTAATATTTTCTCTTCTCATTTAAGAAATAATTATTGTCAAAATTTATTTGTAAGAACTTGTTGTCCGAGCAATAATCTTTTTAGTCTATTTGTCTAATTTGCAAAAACATACAATTATTAAATTTTACGATTTCTTCTATTTTTAGAATTATGCAGGTTCAAGCAAATTGAAATTGCAATAAGTATTACTTGAACTGAAGAAATCATGAAGACATTTATCAAGAATTTAATTTGTAATATTTTAAACTTGGTAAAATGTATTTGATGTTGTTTTAACAGGAAACAAACGTTGGTAACGTTTGTAAAACATTATAACATTTCAGCCTGTAAAGAAACGCTGAGGAACAGCTTGATCAAACTCAGAAGGAATAACAAACGTTGGTAACGTTTGTCAATCGTTACAACCATTTAATTAAATCAACGTTGTAACGTTTGATAAACGTTATAACGATTTAAATCAAATTCAACCTTCAGGAATTCCTGTCTTTGACCAAATTTTTACAGTGCAAAATGTTATGTAATGTTTACAATTGTTGGTAATGTTTTAGGTCAAATTGCTCTTTCTAGAGCTGTGGGGTCTCTTTCCTAATCATCTTAGCCGATTCTAAATTTCAAAAGCACTGTTTTTCTATGAGTTTGGTTACTTCATTGTTGTAAGAGTTTAAAACTTCAAAATTCCTCAAACAATATCAAATCCACTTCACTAATCTTAAGTTAGATTAGGTTAGAGTGATCTTTTGAGTGTTTCTCTTAAGTAGCTTAAAATTAGAGACTTCGTTATCTTTTCAAGTTGGCTGTATGACTTCTCAATTGGATTGTAAGAGCTCACCAGTTCATAAGTTGTAAACCTTTCTTGTTGGGTATAGAAATGCGCACCTAGAAGAAGTTGTGACGCTCCGGAGATGTAGGCCTATGTTTTACCGAACTTCATTAACATCCCGCGTGTCAAATTTCTCTAAACTCATATATTTACTTTTAATCACATTTATTTTCAGTTTTTGAAGTGATTAACGGTGTATCTAGTATAACATAACTTTTATGCAATTAATTACATTTTTTGTTGTTGTATAAGTTTTAAAAGTTTACAAAATTATTTATTTATGTCATAATTTTACTTTGACCATAGACAAATACAATATATTGTAAATATAGTTGGCAATATTTTTGCACTAAGATTTATCTTATACGTATGAACATTAACGGACCAAAATATTTAATTCATATACAATGATTTCGTGTGGACGCATACAGGCGGAGACATATTGTCAGGGGCGGAACTCGACTTTGAATATAGGGGTGGCTAACCGAATGAACACTATATTTAAAAAATAATAAAATTAAAATCTATATAACATAAAATATTCACTATTTAATTTCATAAAAAAAAAACACAATAAATAAATAACTAACACTAATAAAATAACATGTTTATCAAAATAAAAAAATAATATATTCATATATATATTTTTATAAATTTAGACATATAAAAAGATATGTCATCTTACATTCATGTCCTTTAAATTTTTGTATTATCATAGGGGAGGCTGAATACACATAAAATACAAGTTTCAAGTCAATTTTTATATATTTAATAAAAAAATTTGAAAATATTGAAGGTGGCTTAGCCACCCCTAGATTACCTTACCTTCCGCCCCTTGATATTGTCTCTCTAAGGGCCTGTTCGGCTGCACAGTGGGAATTGAAATAGGAAATTTTTGAACTGAAATTTATTATTCATGTGAGAAAAAAATTCAGTCTGAATGAATTTTATTTTTTCCACGTGAACAGTATTTTGTGAAGAGCAGTCAAACAGATTCTAAAGTTGGAGCCGTTCATGTCGGTCGGAGCCATCCAATCAGCATCAATATTTGTGCACATGCATCTAATTCATACGAATCGGATGACTCTAATCGAACATCAACACCCGTCAAACCGTCTCTGACTCTCTCTCTCTCTGGTTTAAGGCGTAAAGCCGAAGCAGGAGAGTGCTGTTAAGTTTTAGATAAGAAAGCGAAATTCATATTCATAGAACAAACGCGCTTTATGTTGCTCTCTGAAGTCTGAAACGCAATCAAAGGGGAGGTGTACTGGGGATTAAAGAGGAGAGCATCTTTGGTTCCATCGGCTTATTAAGTTCACGACAAATATACGTGTGATAAAAAATAAAAAAAAGGTTGAAAAGAAAAACGGATAGGCATGTACGCAATTGGCCAATCGTACAAATTGCGAGATATTTACTTTCGTTTCGTTTGTACAGCACATGCACGTGATATAAATGTTAAATCCTTGTCGGCTCATGCGCCTAACTTTTCTGGAAATAAATGAGCTGAAATTCTGAGATCGGATACAGTTTATTTGCAATTCGAAATTCAGTTATTAAATTTTTTTGAGAACATAGTTCGAAATAACTATTTTTTTTTGCACGTATCTCAAAACAGTTCAATGACTGAATTCGGATTGTAGAAATTTCAAAATGAACATTACCATTCAACTTTTGTTTTCTCTCTCGACAATAAATTTATTTAAAAAATAAATCTATTTAAAAAAAGATTTAAATCAGGGGTGAAAACGGACAGATAGTGGTAAAACTATATCTCTATCTCTTTTTTTTTTTTTTTTGATATAGAGCGGATATTAGACGAATAAAAATACGGGTTTGAATCCGATTGAATATTTATAAAAATAATATAAAAATATTAAAAAGTATTAAAGTTCGTAATATTTATCTAATTATAATAGTGAATAACATAATTTTTTTTATATTATGTATTAAAATATATGGTATATATTTACTATTTGAATATGAATAATTGAAATATAAAACACATATCAATATCCTTATCCATACGGATATTCGGATATCGAATATCTACATCTAAGTTTTCGAATACGGATAAAATACGAACCAGATATTATCCATACTGTTTTCACCCCTATTTAAATGTCATTATTTTTTTTTTCTAACTTTTTAGTGTTAAGTTTTTAAAAATTTATACATCAAATAAAACTGTTAGGTTGACTTTATATTATTTTTTTCTAAATGCAGATAAAAAACCATCACCTTTTTTATAATCATTTAAATAAAATTGAAATGTTATAATTTTTAACATGTACATAGAAAAAATAATATTAATCATACGTAACAATATTATTTTAACATTAAATTTTAATTTTAAAGATGGAGGCACGTTGGCACAATGGAATTATAATACATGGAGATTTTTGTACCCTTCTCATTGATTTTGAATTCAAAAGTGATTATAGGATATTATTAGTTGTGCGTTTGTTTGGTTATTAATTTTGTTAATTTGATCTCGCTTCTCCTTAATGAGTTGCATATTTGATATATTTCAAAAGTATCGGTATTAAAGAAACTCATTTTAAAAATATTGTGTCACATAACCAATTTCTGATTTAGTAAAAACATAAGTCTTATTATATGAAAAGTTATGAATTTGAAACTTAATTGTAGATAATTATTTGTTGTTATAAAAAATAGAAAATTAAGATCAATGAGAGAGTGCTCACAGAATCGATGAGGTCATGCCTCCATCTTTCTTTCAAAAAATAACAAAACATTGTGTCACAAACTATATATGGATCTATGAAAGCTAGAGTGCTTGTTGTCACAATGTAATGAGTTATTTGAGGAGGTTATTTCTGCTTTTCTTCTATTTCAACCATTCAAATATTTTTCAACCGTTTATTTTGTTAGTTTTATTACAAATCTGAATAGAAAAAAAAATTACATAAAAAAGCAGAATTGTTAAAAGGATTTTAACGGTTTGATGAAGAAACACAAAAACCTACTTTCCCTGAGGAAAAAAAAAACAGCATATTCGGATCTATAAGATTTATATTATCATTTATGTTAGAAACGTAGTTAGTTTATAATTTTATTAATAACAAATTGATTCAAAAACTAATTCAACTCCCCTCTTAAATATTTATCATTTAGTTCTTTATGCATTTTTAAGTGCATACTTGATTGTAGAAAAATGCAAATCTAGCTACTGTTCATTTATTTCGACGTATCTATTAATAGTCAATATGTAGTTTTCTTATATTTTAATCAAGTCAAAATATATTTTTGACAATTGTTAACAACTATTTTAAATACACATTTGAATTTTATACAATGCACACTTGACAAATACACGCTTGTTATTATTATTTTTTTTTTGATAAAAGGCAGTATATGCCCATTTCATTTGCATGAAATCATCAAGTTAATTACAAGTACTCGTGTTCACATATCATGCTACTACACAGATATGCCCAATTGCAAAACAGAACAAAATATAAAAGCTCTACGATTAATGTTCCACCAAAACACAGTAATTGCAAATGTATTTTCTAAAACTAAGCCACTGAAAGGCCTAAGGTAAGTACGAGATTCAACTAAGATCTTTTATGAAGCTGGAAATCCAGCACCCCCACCATCTGTCAGCAGCAACACACTTGTTATTTGGAACACTCGATGGTCTGATACCCTCTAAAATAAATATTGAAAGAAAAATTTAGACATATACCCATCATAAACATTTAATTCAAATATAATTTATTAATATATTCATTTGTGAATATTATAACTTTAAAATATAATTTCATAATAAACAAAAGTCAAATAAACTATTTGAGTAAGGCTTGGGTGCTATGGATAGCATAAGGTCATCCGTACTACAATTTCAAAAACCTGTCATATAAATTTCAAACTTCAATTTAAGTAGCTCAATAAATTGGTTATATAATAAATTTGTAAAATACTAATTTTTACTATTTTTGAATTTTTTATACTACTTTTTATGATTTATAAAAGATGACAAAAAATAACCTAAATTACTGACAATTTTTTTTTATTTTTAGACTATTTTTAACCATCTTTCATAAATCATAAAAAATAGTAAAAAAATTTCAAAACAGTAGAAATTCGTATTTTACAAGTTTATTGTATAACCAATTTATTGAGCTACTTAAATCGAAATTTAAATTTATATGATAGATTTTTGAGACCGTAACACAGACAACTTTATGTTATCCATAGCACCCAAGCCTTACTCAAACTATTTTATCCTTCTTTAAAAATGTGCATTGCTCATTCTTCCACTAACTATTTTATCCTTCTTTAAGGGCCTGTTCAGCCGACAAATGAGAATGGACACAAGTACGGAAATTGAATTGAAAAACACTGTTCTCATGAAAAGAAAAAATCAGTTAAACTGAATTTTTTTTTCCCACGTAAATAGTAATTCGGCCGAACAGGCCCTAAAAATGTGCATTGCTCATTCTTCCACTTTTGTTGTCACTCTTTTACATTCTCTCTTTTTCACCATCTTTCCCTTCTTGTTCTTCTCCGTAACTTCTCCTTGTTGTCTAGTTTTCCCTCCCAATTTTTCCCTTTCTTTTAGCGAAATGGACAACGTTCCATTTAAATTGCTTGAGTTGCGACTGAGTCCCTCAAGCATGAAAGGGCGTGCTGAAGAAAGTGTTGCGTAGCTCGATCCCCATTTCATCAATACCAGGCAGAACGAGCAACACCCAAACTGGAGACAATGGAGATGAAATGGTCGAAGCGTCTGTTAGCTACATGAGACAGAATCACACACTAAGTGCTGATGTGGCAACACGCGGTTCATTAGCGTGAGAGAGAAAATCCCGATAAAAGAGAAGAAGAATTAGCAGTACACAGTTTTGAAGAAGGGCAAAATAATATATTTTTTAGTAAATTATAGCTTTAAGTTATAATATTCAGTATATTAATAAATCTGTGAAGTTAAGATTAGAAAATAACTAATTTTTCAATTTAGATGGAGAAATATAATATTCAGTATATTAATAAATCTGTGAAGTTAAGATAAGAAAATAACTAATTTTTCAATTTAGATGGAGAAATATCTGATTGAACAAGTCATAATAGGCATATATCTAAATTTCTCATTTTGAAAATACATAGTGATTGCATGCACACTTAATAATTTAGGGATTAAGTCATAGGGAATTTCTTTTGTCAATTCCGGTCAAATGACTAATATATTGAATTCACTCAAATAATCCGAATGTATTTTTCACATAACATATTTGGTAACAAATTTAGATAATTGAGATAAAAAGAACTGGATGAATAAATGTATGTAATTTCAATGTTTGTAAATTTTAAAGGATAAAAAAAAAATTATTGGGAGACTTAACTTCATTTTCCCAATACATATTTCTGCCCAGAGGTGGAGTCAGACTTTCAGACTATGGTGTCAAATGTGAATGGGAATCAAACATTTAAAAATTTTCTACTGCAAATAGGGATCAAATTTGTCTTGCCCATAGTAATTTATTCTTAACTATACAAACTAAGTCAAAAATAAACAAATTGAAAATAAATGAGAATTAATTGATTTCATTGCGTGAGGGTAGCTCCACCCCTGCTTCCGCCTATGAACTACAATATATGAAGTCAACATAGCTGTCGATAATTATTATCACACATTTTGAATAAGTTAAAACGTATTTTACTAGCTGCTAACAATTGTAAATTGAATACCCAATCTATTATCTAAAAAATATATATTAATTTGCTGTGACATTTACAAAACCAAACTCAGCTGCACTAGGTTTTTTTTAACCCGTAGGCCTCTAAAATATTACCGTTATTGTAAAAATAAGGCTAAAGGAGTAGATATCTGAGCACTGAAAGCATCCATATCCTCGTAAATAATTGAGGAGGTAGAAAACTCTCGGCAAAATCAAAATCAATTCGTGTATATTTTAAACAGTGTTGTAAATAACAATATGTATTCGTCAGACGGATATAATACCGTCAAGCGATTAATCGGTGCAGTCGATTAATTGAAATTTTGCGAACAATTTTGTATTTTAATTAAAAGTATGTACATATACTTATATAAAAATGATTAATTTAACTTATTGAACTTATTAAATAAACTTATTTTAATTTAATTTTCTTGTTAATTAATAAAGTTTTATGAAATTGCTATTTTAGAAAGATCCAATAAAACAAGATAAAATATAATGCATATAACGGATAAATGCCGAAAAATAATAATAATGAAAAATGAAAGATTAATCAGATAAATCATTTGATTAGTTGATTTCATCCGCAAACAGCCCTCCGGCAAGTTTGTTTGTGAAGGTTTGGTGACAGCCACTTTGAGATAAATCGAGCTAAATGGCGATTTTTTACAACCCTGATTTAGAATATAAGAGTCCGTTTTGAGATTCGTACCAGATTGAAACGGATAACTCAGATCTCATTCTACACAGTCTGGTATTGCAGAATTCGCAGTGAAATGGGATCCTTCCTCAACTCAAAGGAAATGAATGGTGCGGATCAAATTCGCGCAGTTAAATCCTCGCATCCCCGGAAAAGAAAAGATTCCAATAATGAATCTTTATAATTTATAATTAAAAAGTGGATAAGATATCTTGAATGGTTGCTTGGAAGTTGGAAGTTGGAAGTTGCAACGATCCACCAAATTCATGACCCTCTTTGCTCTCTGGTCTTTGCGGTATCTAGTTTCTTATTAGAACCAGTCACACTTTGACACGTTCTAGTATATAATATGTACACGTGTCAAACAATTCTTATATCTTCCAAGTAACACGACTAAAATCCAGTCACCTACCCTTACCCAGAATACACACTCCACGTATACAAGATATAAATTCTTTACCAGATTCAACGTGTCTGTTGCATTTTCTTGGATAAGCTATGCTCTGGGCCCCACGTGTACCTCTTATACATCCGTGGTCTCTGGCAACAGAAGTCTAGAGTTGGTTTTCTTTTCTAATTGGACTATATCTCAATAGTCATCAACGCTTTGATTCTAATAAAAATCAACGAGAATAAGACCGATTTTTTTATTTATATCCAAAAAAAAAAATTGAATTTTAAAAACTAACTGAATCGGTTGTGAAATTTTAAATCTACCCAAACCGGTTCACGGTTAACCGGACCAAATTTCAGTTAACGGTTAACTGGACTTGTGCATTTTCCTTTTTTTTTTTTTTTAAACAGAATTTTTTTTTGCTTTTATTTTTTGTATTAAAATATTAGAAATATTGAATATATTTCTTTAAAAATAGATGGAATACAATATAATTTGTTTAATTAGAAAGACTGCAACAAATAACCCAGATCAATATTTTTCAGATCAGATTTTTCGCGGCTGTAAAAAAAATATATATTTCTTTATGTATTATTGAAAAAAAATAAAAATGCTTAGATTCCGAGTTATTGATCCCGGTTCAAAAGTCACTTCTAAGTAATCTAGAAAATATTATGATCTTTCTAATAGATTTAGTTTATTAAAAGTTGTATCTATTTTGAAAAAAAATAAAAACTTTAATTTATTTAATAATTGTTATTCAAAAATAATTCTCAAAATAGATACAACTTTTAATAAATTAAATGTATTAGGAAGATCATAATATTTTCTAGATTACCTAGAAGTGACTTTTGAACCGGGATCAATAACTCGGAATCTAAGCATTTTTATTTTTTTTCCAATAACACATAAAGAAATATATTAATTTTTCTTACAGCTGCGAAAAATCCGATCTGAAAAATATTGATCTGAGTTATTTGTTGCAGTCTTTCTAATAAAATAAATTATATTGTATTCCATCTATTTTCAAAGAAATATATTCAATATTTCTAATATTTTAATACAAAAAATAAAAACAAAATTTTTTTTTCTGTTTTTTAAAAAAAAAGAAAAAAAAGGAAAATGCACAAATCCGGTTAACTGTTAACTGGACCCAAACCAAATTTCCGGTTAACGGTTAACCGGACTATTTCAAAGGGTCCGGTTAACCGTAAATTTGGTCCGATTAACCGTGAACTGGTTTGGGTAGATTTAAAATTTCACAACCGGCTCAGTTAGTTTTTAAAATTCAATTTTTTTTTTTGGATATAAATAAAAAAATCGGGAATAGGATTTAATTTAATAAAGAAAACATGAAGATTTAATTTGAAATTGAATTTGTTTAATCGGAAAGAAAAAAAATATTGAAGAAAATAGTTTTTAAAAATTCTAAAATTTCATTCAATTTATGATTTTACCACTAAATTTATTTTATTTTTGAAAAAAAGGACGTATCCCTAAGGATTTCACCATTAATTTAGGATTCTAGTTTTTGCTAATTCCCAAAGATTGTGCAGAGGCCGGGTAGGAGCAAAAGCATGGGGTTCTTTTTTCTTTTGTAGTTGTTGGCACATATGGAAAAATCGGAACAGAATCATTTTTGATGGAAAAGGGGCTCTTCCAAGTGTGGTTGCGGATCAAGCTATGCATGAATTGAAGCTATGGATGAAATATTGTTAATTATAAATTAGGGGATGTATACTACAATATTTACCAGTCGTTACTATTAAGTTGATTCCTCTTATTGTAATAGGAATATACTGTTGTAATTATCTGATAGCTTCTATCAGAATTTCAAAAAAGTTTTTGCTAAACATTACAAACTTCAAAACCTATCAAATCAATTTCCAACAACAAATCGAAATCACTCAAATCAATTTACTTCATAAGTAGTGTGTTTATATGTACAATTTATAATTTTTCAATATTAACAATTATCAAGTTAAGTGGTCAAATCTAAGAGTTTTTTTTTTAAATTAATTTTAATGTATTCACTTTTATCATTTGTTGACTGTTTGACTTAGGGGAGTGCTATTTTAAGAGCACAAATTAAAGTTTTGAGTGTTGAGAGAAAACTTTCTCCATAAATATATATTTTGCCCTTTCTCTCTCATATTAAGTAATTAAGAAACACGGTTAATAAAAGATGTGAGAGAAAGTTTCCTTTTGTAAATTATTACCAAATAAGTCAGATAAATATTTATAACAGCTACTAAAACAAGTATCTCAGTTTTGTCCGAAAAGTAGACAACGTACATAGGTAACATTACAAAATAAATTTTATTCATCATATAAAGAGCAATGTCCTCATTGATTCCACTATACTCTTGACTTTGACAAGTAAAAAAATGATTATTATATAATTTAAAGAAAGTATGTGGCAGAAATTTGTTGAGACGCTAATGGCGCTGAATTTTTTTTAACATATTAAATACGTATTTAATATGTTAAAAAAAATACTGACAAAAAAGTGTCAGTATTTAATACGTTAAAAAAATCAGCTATATTAGTGTCTTAATAAATTTCTGCCACAAACTTGCTTTAAATCATATAATATATTTTTATTCAAATGCCCTTGGGCTTTAAATCAGTAAAAAAAGAAAAATAGTGCAGAAATACCAGTAAAAAAATAGCAATATAATACTTAATAGCAGGTAGAATTATGAGCCTTGTTTAATTCTCTCTCACTTCTTTTATTAGCTATACATTTCTTAATTAGTTAATATGAGAGAGAAGGAGCAAATTAGATATTTATTGATAAAGTTTTCTCTAAGTACTCAAAACTTTAATTTGTGCTATTAGAATAGCACTTCCCTTTGACTTATTACTAAAATAATTCGACAAATTATAAATTTTGCACATAAACACATCACTCATATTAATTATAGTTTAGTTTGAATGGTTAACTTTTGGAGTTAGCTAGTAGCACATACCACCGATGTCACGGTAACTCCACTCTGCAAAATTCCCAAAAATAAAAGTATATAAATTTGCATATCAAAAGTATCAAAATTATGAGTTTGTTGAAAAAGAGATGAACGTCTTCTTGCATTTCCTCAAATAAAGAAAGGGTCGTTGCGTCTCTTTACTCGGTTTTATGATTTTTCGTCAACTTTTTTTATTCTGATAGGAATTTTGCTGCTCATTTTGGAGAAAGAAAAGTCGCACAAAGTGAATTCTTCTTCGTAATCTCCTCTTACTATCATTCTTCACGCTGGAATTTGATTGCCATGTCATATTTTATGTGATTTAGCCTCTTTCCAATTAGATTAGAGTGTAATGGTTTCAAAAGATACGCATTGCGCATTTCAAATCATATGGTCGACATTAAATCTAATATTAAGCTCTTAGGCCTAAATCTAATCAAATTAGTTTTGTTCTACTGATAAAAATAGATTTTTTTTTTATCAGTAGAACCAAAATAAAAATAAAGATAGATCTGTTTTATTTAGATGTGTATTTTTTACAGACACTAGTTGTCTAGCTAATTTTATGTAACAGCTAATTTGTATCAATAAAATTGTTTACTGATTTTCAAACAAAAAGAAAGAAAAAAAAGAAGAAGATAGATCTGATTTAATCCATATGAATAAAATTGAACAATTAAATATTCCTTCTCTTATAAAAGCTGCTGAGAATTGTCTCGGTGGGATGACACGTACATGTGTGAATCGAACTTGAACGGTCCAAATCTTTCACAATGTTTATCTTCCTCTTTTTGGTAACGCATATACAAGTAGTGCGGCTGGTAGCACCAACCGTTCTAACGGGTTGCCGATCTCCATAATATATACACACATGGGTTGGTAAATACACCTCTAAAAAATTATTAGATTGATTTTGTTAAAATTTATATACTTTATGAGTAATACATGTATATGCATTAAAGTTTTGAATTTATTCAGTACATAATCAAGCAATCAAAATAATTAATATTTTATAAGTTGTTTTTGTAATTATTTTATGTATTAATTTTTTTTTTTTACCTCTTGATCATGTTCATGTGCTCAATTAATTCAAAACTTTAAATTTTTTTAATGTACATGCATCATTTACGAATTACTTAAATTTTAATGATTTGTACTCATAGTTCGAAATCAATTCAAAAATCTTTTGAAGGTATACTCACTAACTCTTTTTGATAAGCACATCACACTTTAGTTTTACTCACATACAAATATTTTTTTCTAGAAACCAAATTTCCTAAATGAGTCTGTATCCTCGCAGGAAACAATTTGGATTCGATGCTCATAATTAAAATTTGAGTTCGATGAATTTCGCATTAGTCCAATCGATTTTAAAATCTGTTTATACCGTTTTAGTATTCTTTGTGCATTGCCTTTTATATTCGTACGAATCTAGCATGTACAGATTTTAAAAAGTACATCAGCCTCAAATTTATGGGAAAGCATCATCTGCGGAGTTTTTCCGTATGGAGCTTTTAATCTGGTCCGTTCGTTTTGAATGGGACGGACCAGATTAGATCTTACCTGAATTTTAAAAAAACTCAAAATTTGAGAAACCCTTAATCTAGTCCGTCTGATCCGAAATGAACGGACCAATTAAAAACTCCGCACAGAATAGCGTTCCCAAATTTATAACGGACATCGGACTCTAATTGTTGCCATCCTTTATCTTAAATTTTCAATTTATCTAAAGCCTGATAATTTTTTTCAGTGTCTGCGAATCATGCACATTAAGCGGGAGGGTGGGCGCCACCACAAGCGTGAATTGCGGGGTGACGCGTGGTACCCTATTGGACAGCCGGATGGATTACGCAGTGTCTAATTTTTCAATCTAACGGTTCATGTATAATGCATATACATATATATTTTTCTGATATTTCTGCTTCACAAATCACAACCGACCGTGTAGCTTAGTGTTTTTTTTTAGGTATAAGCATAGGAAAAACAACATCCAGTGGCCAGTGCTCTGTTTGCTCAGTTGTGTTACGAAAACTTAAGAAAGTGGGTTAGTTTTCAAACAAGAAACAAATAGTTGACTTTATTTGATTTAGACAAATGTAAAATGATAATGCCCTATTATTACTTGACCACTTAATCTGACGGTTTATGTGCCCTTCGGACGAAATCTGGTCCAAAGGGCGTCAGACTTATTCCGCATCCAAATCAAGTATGGCTTCGCGCGAGTTAAGGCTCTGTTTGACGGATGAAGGGAATGACTATAGGAATTGGGTTGCAAAAATTTTGAACTGATTAGTGTTCACGTTGGAAAAAAAAATATTCAAATGATTGAATTTTTTTTTTCCCATATAAACAGTAAAATCCGAACATATTCTAAACGCGGATGGATTTCATTTGGTGAGAAACCTGGATGTGTTTGTGATCCTCCGGTGCAACAATCAGCGGTATCCTCTGAAATATCTCATATTTTGCGTGACCGACGTATCCGGTGCCTATTCGGAGGTGAGGTAGGGGGCCGGTATTATTTGAGCTTTGACATTTGCACAGAACTTATTGCAACGGTTAAGATTTTCCAAAAAGTCACGCAAAATATGAGATATCTCAAACTTTGCGTGACTTTTTGAAAAATCTCAACCGTTTAAATACATTCTGCACGAATCTCAAAGCACACATAATATTGACCCCCAACATCACCCCCGAATAGGCACCGGACACGTCGGTCACATAAAAGTTGAGATATCTCAGAGGATATGCACTCAATTGTCAGATGTGTAGCCATGCTTTTAGCAAGTTCTTCTGTCCCATTTTTTCTGTAGCTAAGTGTGTAGCAAGTTGTTTTATGTATGTTTTCGTCTGTCTCAGCTTTAGCCATAAAAAGATGACCGCACTATTTTTTGCCAACATTAAATCTTAGGCATTTTTTTAAACATTTTCTGATCAGTGTGATTGTGATCAGAAGATCAGATTAATGGAAAAAAAAAGAAATTAAATATTTTGTTCTGGATTATCAATTATGTGATTGATTATGGTATATTATTTTGATTGTCCGTTGCTATGCACAATAAAATAATTCCGGTCACGGTTAAAACTTTTAATATCGTAGGTTTAGAAAAGTGCTAATGGAATTTCATATTTTATGATATTTCATATTCTCGGATGTTAAATGTTCTGATGTGCATATTTAAGATGCATATATGTTATTTTTTTATTCTTTGCTTGGAATGCCTAAAATGCTAAAACCTTGTCTCTGCTTGTACATCACTCCATTTTCATGCGTTAACAAGGCAAAAAATACAAAAAATATTATATTTTTAATGTTTGCAAACCAAATGTGACTATGAGATGATAACTAAAAGATTTTCATAATATGCTTCTATTTTTATATTTTATTTAAAACTTAATTAAAAAATATATACTTGATATTATAATTTTTTTTTTTTTTACTTCATTCCAATTTCGTTCAACAATTCCATTTATCCCGTTGCCCTTATGGATCATGTAAAAATTTCATCATATTTGTCGAAATCTATAATTTCACACGTGCGAAGGCGGTAGGCAAACTGACTGCAACACTAATTTACCTGAATCTATAAAATTATCTAATGAGAAAGATCATTTCACAATTCTTTCTTTTAACAATCTTAACCATTTTTAAAAATAAAATTTATACTTATTATATATATATAAAAACAAGGAAATTTTATATATAAATTCAATTTTTATTTACAACTTTTTTATTTGTTCAAAAAAATTATTATTAAAATATTAAAATAACCATCATTTTTTTTAAGGTTGAAGAGCTAATACCCATCAACAATTATATTAATATAAATTTGTTATTCACAACGCCTCATAGAATAACCTTCATTACCAAGTATTCTTTCTCCTAATTAATTATCATTAGATTTTACTAGAGAGGAGCCAGACAGACGCCCAAAACAGAGTCTCAGGTCAAAAAACGAATCCGTGATCCGATTGCGGCGGCTGTGATGTCACAGGGAGTCGGCTAGCCGACCACCAAGAAAGACCCAGCGAATATTTTTCTCAGCCACTTGAGCTTCATTTGCCAATCCATAAAATCATAAAATTCAACCGCAGATGCCCAAATCTCTCCACCTCATCGCATTTCGCTCTCCTTGTTGCACCTACACACTCCTGCCTGTCACTTTTACCCCTCACATATTCTCTCTCATACACCTGGTCCACCACCCCCACTTTTTTTTTTTTTTTTTTAATGTAAAATAAGAGTCTAAGACTGTAAGCCACAAACATATTAAAAGAGTTATAAAAGAGTGTAACTTATTGATTACAAAAGTTATTTCGTTCAATATATTTGAGCATAGCACAATAAAATAAAAAGAGAAAAAAGGAATAGGAATAATATAAGAGTGAGTCCATGGTACTATGCATATTACGATTTGGTCCGTGATACGGCTCAATATTTGACTTTTCAAAATCTTAACGGTCGATTCGAACCGTTCATCTTGTTCTCCATATTAATATGTATTTGGAGATCAAATTTTATATTTTTTGAAATTTGTTTACTATTTTTTTAGATTTATTGAAAATCACTGTTTTTGGATGGTCCAGAATTTTCAGATCAAGTGATTTTCTAAATATCTAAAAAAATAGTAAAATGATTTCAAAAAATGTAAAATTTTGTCTCCAAACACATATTAATATGGAGAACAAGATGAACAGTTCGAATCGACTATTAGAATTTTAAAAAGTAGAATATTCAACTCTAGAATGGACTAACCTGTGATATGCATAGTACCATAGACTCACTCATAATATAAGTACTATAGACTCACTCATAATATAATGTAAAAAAGAGTCAATTAAGATACGGGTTAAATATGAAAAGAAAAACTTTTTTGGTAGAAGTAAAAAATAAGAGCCAGAAACTTATGAGCTGATGTAATTTATGTTTGTGTAATTTCACATTACATCTTGATTGGTGAAAGATGAAGAAGCAAGTTTATTATGATTGCCTCATGATCATTCAATCTTGTAAAATCCATCCAATAGAAAAATATGAAGTTAAAAATTCTGCCATTGAAGATAATTTTTTTTCATTATATTATAAAATCATGAATTGTAAATTTTAAAAGTTGCAACGATAATATGGTTAGTAATTTAACATAGTTAGTAGTCCGGTTCATGCTCCGGGTCTATGAACATAGATACCCTATTAACCGTCACGATCTCTCACTCTCAAGTCGCTCAACCCCCTTTGCCCACTATGCTCTCTCTTCCCCAATTCCAATTCTCCGTTTAAATACTTATCAGCTCCTCTCTCCTTCTTTCAAACCTAAATAAACTACCAAAACCAACAATCCCAAAGAAAAAAACACACACACACACACACACACACAAATACCCAATTTCACCTCCTAAATCATAAGCTCGGAAAAGAGAACACCTATCAATCATGTCGACCTCAATCCAAACGGTGTCGTCAGTCGCGAAAATAGCTGAATTAATGGTTGGAGTTTTAATATTAATCTTCATACTATTTGTCTTGTTGGTATTTTTGTATCTCTATGCGAGGCGGTACCCAGGTGCGATACCAATTTTTGGCCGGGTTGGGGCCCGAGTTATTTTCCCTTCAGTCGAACCGGAGAGAAGTGTGGAAGCAACAGCGCCGCCATGTGGCCTTGACCCTAAGTCTATAGAATCGCTCCCCTTCATAGTTTTCAAACCTGAAGATTTTGAAAACAGAGGAATTGATTGCGCGGTGTGTTTGTCGGAGGTTTGCAATGGAGAGAAGGCAAGAATTCTACCCAAGTGCAATCATGGATTTCATTTGGATTGCATAGACATGTGGTTCTTTTCCCACTCTACATGTCCGTTATGCCGATGCCCCGTGATCGATGATGTGGTGCCATCCCGGCCGGATTATGCCAGCATGGTAAATAGTGCTGACACGGCTGAGTCGGTACCGAATTTTCCCACAAACGTTCTCTTTTGGGGTTCACAAGACCAAATTAGAAGCGGGGTCGCACCACGGTTGCCAAGACCGGGAGAAATTTCCATCGTGGAAATCCCAAGACAGCCGGCCGAGAATCCGGTGATTACATCACCGGCATCGCCATCAGTGGATGAGACGAAATCGCTTACCCCAACAAGGGTTCGTTCATTTAGTAGGCTTCTAATGAGGGGAAGCAGGGGAATTATGATTGGAAATTCTTGTAATCCTAGAACTGGAGGTGATGATATCGAATTAGGGCTCGGAGCATCGGCCGTGGCCGAGTCTAGTAGCCCGGTAGGCACCACAAGCTCATGAGTAAAATATTTTTCTGTTTTTTCTTTTATTCATTTTTTATTTTATTTTTTGTAATTTTTCACACGATTTAGTTGTTTATTTTTTTTCTGTAGTGGGGTAAATTTGTTTGTTTTATTTTTGCTATTTGTATTTTTTTATCAGATAGAAACATGTACAGAGGCGAGGTTACTGAACATTTGAGTTTCAAGGGTCTATAAAGAACAATTGTAAATCAATATTTTCATTCTCTATATTATTATTTTTGCTTAGTATGTTTTATTTGCAAGTATGACTTAATCCTATTCCTAGGAAGGAAGAAAGTGAATTGAGATTCTCTTTCTTTCCCATTTCTTTGACGGTTGACATATTCTCGTAATTTTTTTTTTTTTTTTGAAAGAACTGACAGATGCTGGACATATTCTCGTATTAAGATTAGAAAAAAGGCGATTATAGTCGACCAGCCTTTCAATCTTTTTTTATGGCAAACAAATAAAAAATAATAATAATAATATAGAGAATATGTCCAGCATGTTTCTAAATAAATAAAATTTGCTGGCTTCTGTATGTCGGACCCGGAAAAAATATCCAACAAAAAAAAGTACCACAAAGAAATGAAAAGCAAATAAATATAATTTGTTGGCCTCTGTATATACGGAAAAAGAAACCATGATATTTCTACAATGGTAATTCTAATCTACTTAGATAAAACAAACATTATTCAAATTAAGAAAATAAAATTATAGAGTTAGGGAGTGCAACTAATTTGGATTGATTTAAAAGATGTTTATTTTTCATCAAATAATTTAAAAAAATTAACAATGAAGTTTTAATGACTTTATGATTAATGATCAATCAAATTTCAAATCAACTCAAATTTGCTACACACTCTATCTAAATAGAGATATGCTACCATGTTTTGCAAATTAAAGTGGGTGTTTTAATTTGCGCTGATATCTCTAGTTTTTTCAAATGGTCTCTGAACTTTTCAACATGTTCTTCATATTGAAATGTATTTGGAGACCAAATTTTACATTTTTTTTAGAATTTTTCAAAATAAATGCTTTTCATTAAAAAATAAGTGAATTTTCTGAATTTTTTTTTAATGAAAAACACTGATTTTGAAAAATTCTAAAAAAATAGTAATAAATTTTCAAAAAATATAAAATTTGGTCTCCAACCACATTTCAATATGAATAATATGTTGAGAATTTCGGAGACTATTTGAACTTAAAAACTAGAGATATGAGCGCAAATTAAAACACTCAATTTAATTTACAAAACATGGTACTCTATCTCATCTAAATAATTGTGATCCATCTATAATTTTAATTTTTAATTTAAATAATATTTATTAAATATATACATCATGAGAAGGGTTCAAATGCCTCCATTTTTAAAAACTTTAATAACTCAAAAGCTAAATTTTAAAATTAAAAATAAAACTATTAGATATGAACTACATCATTTTATCTATGCACGTGTAAAAAATTATGGCATTTCAACGTTGTTTTGGTTATCATCTTGAGCTTGTAAAAATGTATACTAATGTGGATGATTTCTAGACGTTGATTTTTCAACTTATTGATTCATATAAAAGCAAAATCAAAATGTGATAATTTTTTATGGGTACATAGATAAAATAACATAGATCACATCTAACGGTTTTATTTTGAATTTTAAATTTTAAACTTTAAGTTATTTAAGTTTTTAAAAATGGAGGCTCATACATCATAAAAATTTGATATATCATACAACTTGAATGTACGTTAGAATTATTTTTTTATAAATAAGAATAAGGCACGATGTTTGGGAAAACAGAAGTCATCTTAATAGAGTGCTTAATATTTATTTCAAAATACTGGTATAGAATTTGATTATGTAATAATACCTTGTTTGGATGGAGAGCAGAGAAAGGGAATGGAATGAAATAAAAAGAAAGATTAACATATTAATTTTTTTTTATATTTGAATGATTAATGAGAAAAAATAATTAAATTTTTTTTTCTTTATGTCAATTTTTTATTTGATTAATTAAAATTTATAAAGTTAACAAGAAATCAGTCGCTGTTGGAGATTTGTAATAAAGAAACTTAAAAAGCAAGATATAGGAGTAGACTATTTGTATCATTTTTTTCTTAAAATATTTATAATAAAATTTATTTCTATCTGTTATACTTTGAGAGAAAAATTAATTGTATTAATTATAATAAAACAATGTTAAACTTTCAGATATAATTTATATCCTTCCTTGACTCTCCAAACAAGGTGTAGCAGAAATTGACGTGACATAAACTTTATTTAATTTAATACAACAGAAAACCTATTTGGAATTAAATCATGGAGAAGTCACCAAATCCACACAACTTGAAAACTGCTCCAAACAGCAAAAACCAAACCCCCTCAGGCTTAGCTAAACTGTTGGAAATACAATTAGTCAACAATTTGCTGACCAAAATAAAACATCTCCACCGTTTATCTTGACTGAAATGTTTTATTGAACGAAATTCAAAGCAGACGAACGGTTCAGATCCAATGGGTCACTGTCTGTGTTAAGATGGCGACACGTGTGAATATAAAATATTAAACGGTCGATGTCATGTTGATGACTGGATGGATGTAGGTTTGAAGAAGATAACCTTCCAAAACTGTCAGTTTCAGAGTACATTGCAATTTGTCACAGTTTGGGGGCGAGGATTGCAATTTGGAGATTCTTTTCTTTTCTATATGATATATGAAGGGGAAAGTTTTGATTTTGCTTCTCAGATTAGAACTTGGAAGGATTAGGATTAGCACAACATCATCTTCAGTCGTCATCTCAAACTTGTTTTTTCTTCTTAATTTCTGATCTTATTTATTCAAGTCCATAAAATCATTGATATCAGTACATGTCCTGAACATGTGATGGCACTGTTACATATTTTAATACAATTATAGATTTTAAACCTCGGAGTTTATTTAATGACATGCCATGTTCAAATGAACTGTTTGAGGATTTTATTTTATTTTGTGGCCCTTCAAAGTTCACTACGAATTAGTATTTTTCAGTGTTCTAAATTGCGCACTATAGCAACAATGTTTTCAAATATTTAATGCTAAGCTATAGGATAAAAGTGTACTGTTGTTAAGCTAACGCTAAGCTTTGATTCAATATAAATATTGTATTTTTTTTTTTATTCAGAAACATATGCCCACATAAGCTAAATACTACTAAATCCCTTTATCTCCATCAAAACAATTTCTTTTGTAATTCAGGATCAAAATTCAAAACACAACAGCACCATGATTTATTTTCTTCTTCCACTTGGAGAGTGATGGATAAAAAAGTTTAAATGAGAGATAAGGAATTAAAGATAATGAGGAGATAAAATGGGAGAAGCAACAGGTCTTAAAGTGTCCCCACACTTTGACTGAAGGTGACTTGGCTTATGATATTTGTAGCGCCATCTTAAGTCTTAACCCATGAATCATGATTAAAGCTTATCTTGGTTTTGGTCACCTAAATTTATATATATTAAAAAAATAACAGGGGTAGGGTTTTGGTGCAAAAG
The DNA here is from genome assembly GCA_033356055.1 of Carex pumila. Lineage (NCBI taxonomy): Eukaryota > Viridiplantae > Streptophyta > Magnoliopsida > Poales > Cyperaceae > Carex > Carex pumila. The sequence goes on from JARJHM010000424.1 coordinate 209,026, forward strand.
ATTTTGGATAAATAATATTTAAAGTTGGATCTAAACCATCCGATTGGTACTAAATTTTACACTAACAGTTTAGATTCAAGAAGTCTTTTAAATTTATTAAGTTTTAAATTTTTGCACGAATCTCAACACAAAACCGTCCGATTAGTGCTACAATTTATACGGACGGTTTAGATTTATAAATCTGTTAAAGTTTATGAGGTTCTAAATTGTTCACACAAACCTGAATGAAGATCATAGGTGGGAATATCATTTTCTTCGTTGGTAAATCCAATTGGAATGATATGTATTTATATTCTTTATAGGCTATCTTCTCTTGACCCTGAAAGAAAGGAAATTGGGTACATCTGCTCAAGATATGCCGTTTTCTATGGTGTCATCATCAGCGAATATTGCCAAAAACATTGTTATACAGTGCAAGTCCTTGTATTATTTGATTTTGATTTGGTTTCCCATTTGGTCCAAGTTGATTATTCGGGAAAGAGCGAGATAATGGGCAGTTTGTGTGGTTGTATTGGCCCAAAATATTTGTAAAATTGACACCAATTATATAATCAATTCTCATGTCGGATAATAATAATTACAACCAATTAAGAACCACGTCCATTCGTATTAAATACTTTCGATAAAAAATTATAAGTTTGACATTAACAATTATTAACAGATTTTGACCCTCATCTCATAATTAACACAAAACATATAAACATTAACTACTTTTCCCTTGTGAAGTTGCATTATTTTTTATTTTATTTTTTGCAAATGAGCCCGTAGGCCCATTAAAGTTGTATTGGTGATAAATAAAGAAAATGTTTCATTTATGATTAGTAGCTGGCTAAAATTTACATGAAGCGTGCTAATTTTTTACTCTTGTTAAATTACGGTGTCTACTTTGATTTGTATTTTTTTTTTTGGTAACTCAATAAATCTAAAATGATTTTCTTTACATGAAACATATATATTAATTTTACACTCTTGTTAAATTATGGTGTCTACTTTGATTTGTATTTTTTTTTGTAATTAACTCAATAAATCTAAACTAGAATTTGAGTAAAACATAATTTCTTTACATAAACATAATAAGTTTACACTCTTGTTAAATTAAGGTGTATAATTTTTTTTGTATCTTTTTGGAAAAATCAATATATATATATATATACAGAGAGAGAGATGGGCTATGGTGCATTGCAATGCATGGACCCCTTTGTGCATTGCACTACAAATTACGAATTCAAAGTCCAAACGACCAATCCGAATCGTTCATCTTATTTTCCATATTAATATTTGCTATTTATTAAGCAAATTTTACATTTTACATTTTTTTAGAATTTTTTTACTATTTATTAAGTAATTTTGAAAGTCGCTGATCTGATAGTCCAAAAAATTTTACTGTTTTTTACTGTTCACAGCAAAACAACAATTTTAAAAAATGCTTAATAAATAGTAAAAAAATTCCAAAAAAATGTAAAATTTGGTCTCCAAGCACATTTCGATATGGATTAAACATCTAACGGGTCGGATCGGTCGTTTGGACTTTGAATCCGTGATTTATAGTGCAATGCATAAAGGGGTTCATGCATTGCGATGCACCATAGCCCATCTCTCTATATATATATGAGTAAAGCTAGGGTGTGACATGCTCACTAATAAAGTTTGGTGAGCATAACTCCAAAAGTATAACGGATCGACGTCAAATGCCAAATCCAAACCGTTCAAATTCATGTACTTCATGAGTGATGCATATACATGCAAAATTTTAAAAGTTTCGAGTTTATTTGCTACACGGTCAAGTGGTCAAAGAAATAATAAAAATTGAATATATAAAATAACTTATAATAAAATGTGCATTTCTTTGACCACTTGACCGTGTATCAAATAAACTCGAAACTTTCAAAATTTTGCATGTATGTGCATCACTCATGAAGTACATGGATTTTAACAGTTTGAATTTGATATTTGACGTCGATCTGATATGTTTTTGGAGTTATGCTCACCAAACTTTATTGGTGAGCATGTCACATCCTAGCTTTACTCTATATATATCTACACTAGAATTTATCTCATGTTTTCAATACCTCACCATACCTCATATTGTATATCTTCGTTTTCAAAGTCCAAACTGTCGGTCCGAACTGCTCAAAATGATCTCCATACTAAAATATACTTGGGGATAAAATTTTATAATTTTTGCAAATTTTTTGCTATTTTTTAAGATAGGTACAAAATCACTGTATTTGGATCGTTCAAAAATAGTGATTTTCTGCCTATCTAAAAAAATAGTAAAAAAAATTTCAAAAATTATAAAATTTTATCCTAAGCACATGTTAGTATGGACATCATATTAAGCGATTCAAATCAACATATTGGACATTGAAGATAAAGATAAAAATATAAAATATAATGAGGTATGAAAGCTAGACATGAAATATTGGAACCATCATCTTAAATGAAACATACTAAGTTTGAACTCTTAAATTACAGAGTCTAGCTTGATTTGTATTTTTTTGGATATTTCAATAAATCTAAACTAGAATTTAAGTAAAAACAGATTCTCTTTACATGAAACGTGTTAAATTTGCACTCTTATTTAAGAAACATACTAAGTTTGAACTCTTGTTAAATTACAGAGTCTAGCTTGATTTGTATTTTTTTGGATATTTCAATAAATCTAAACTAGAATTTAAGTAAAAACAGATTCTCTTTACATGAAACGGGTTAAATTTGCACTCTTGTTAAACTACAGAGTCTCTCTTTACATGAAACGTGTTAAATTTGCACTCTTGTTAAACTACAGAGTCTAGTTTGATTGTATTTCTTTTTATAACTCAATAAATTTGAACTAGAAATTTGAGTATAAACTGATTCCCTCTATACGAAGCAAACTAATTTTGTATTCTTGTTGAATGATGGTGTCCAGTTTGATTTTTATTTTTTTTATTATAACTCAATAAATCTAAACTAGAAATAGAGTAAACTGATTTTCTTTACATGAAACATATAGTTTGGAAAGAAAATCATTGACTCGTGAAGTAGATCATTTTTAACAGCTTAAGTTCGATCTTCATTTAATATCTATTTATAAACTTTGAAGTCAAGCTCACCAAAACACTTGATGAACATAAAAAACACTCCAATTCTACCCTGAAATACTTCATAAAACCATTGAAAGTTCACCATTAAAATTGTTTTAATTATTTGATGGAGCGCTAAATGTCTTTCGAATTGATTCATATTTAATGCATGCTCTATCTAAATAATTGAGCAAATGTACAATTTTAATTTGTTGGTTCAAACAATAGTTTTTTTTTAAATATGTGTCTCATAAGAATTAAATGTACACATAAAGTTGAATTTACGCAAAAATTATTATCATAACATTTGCATGGGTGAACAATAATGTGAACTCGGTAATAACACTAATTTAGAACCCTATTTTGTGTTTCAACACAATTTCAAATTTCAAATGCTCTATCTCTTTTGAATTAGCGGCTATTCTATTATTCGAACAAAATATGAGATTTGCGGCTAACCCAAACGCATCCATATAACTATTGAACATGTAAATAGCAAACAACTGTACAGCTACAAAAGAAAGTCACTTTTCGCGAGGATAAAAAACAACTTTTTGCGATGGAATACCGTTATAAACGTGCTTTTTTTATTTGTGACAGTACTTTTTGTGACGGAGTCTCGTTATAAATGTGTTTTTTCTCTCGCGAAAAGTACCTACTTTGTTGTTGATGTAATAAGAGTGAGTCTATGGTACTATGCATATTACGATTTGGTACCGTATCACGGCTCTATATTCGAGTTTTTAAATTCTAACAGTCGATCCGAACCGTTCATCTTGTTCTCCATATTAATATGTATTTGGAGACCAAATTTTACATTTTTTGAAATTTTTTTACTATTTTTTGAAATTTATTGAAAATCACTGTTTTTGAATGGTCCAGAATTTTCAGATCAAGTGATTTTCTAAATATCTAAAAAAATACTAACAAATTTTAAAAAATGTAAAATTTGGTCTCGAAACACATATTAATATGGAGAACAAGATGAACGGTTCGGATCGACCGTTAGGATTTGAAAACTAGAATATAGAGCCGTAACACAGTACCAAATCATAATATGCATAGTACTATAGACTCACTCATGTAATAATCTAATTAATAAAACTTCCGAGGGACTTTAGGGTGAAAACAACAAATATCTTTCCGGATTCCTTGATGTACATATTGACGGCAAAATCAAAATAGTGCTAATTGTTTATTGAAAATAATAAAATTAAATTTCAGCTTCGTAAATTCAAGGTGGTGCATTTTTGTGACGTAATGTCAGACAAGGTGCTTTTCAATCGTAAAACTTTCGGATGTTAAAGTTTGAAATAGTTGTTGACAAGTGTTTCAGCACTTTGAAAAATTAAACCTTGAAAAGACAATGCCGCGGGCCATGTCCATCTCTTAATTTGTCATTATTGATGTTAAATATCTATCTTTATATTTGAAAGATACAGCAAAATTTGGTTATATAAAATTTTTAGTACAGGAGGAGACGCATGTGTTATATTTGTCATATGTTTTGGGGATATTTTTAGCTCTGTTCGGACAAAGATGGTTTTTCCGTGGGAGCGTATCCTCTGTGGAGGTTTTATCTGTGGTGCTGTGCGGTTGTTTTGATTTGGCCGTTTGTTTCGGATTAAACGGATCAGATCAGATCTTGTCTGAATTTAAAAAAAAACTCAAAATTTAGTGAATCCTTAATCCAGTCCGTCTGATCCGAAAAGAACAGATCAGATCAAAACCACCGCACAGTACTGCAGATAAAACCTCTGCACAGGATAGCATTTCGGTTTTCCGTAGCGTATGAAAAATAAATAGAACATAGGTCACAAACCGTATTGTTGTAGAGGCAACGGTTTTGTGGTGGAAACAAATCCAAATTTATTTTTATGATGCCTGAAAAGGATCAAATGTCTCTTGCTTGCTTGCGGACTTTCATAAAAGAAATGTCTCTCTTTTTGTGTTTGCTTTTTTTAATTGTAATGCATTATGCAATTAATTACCTTTTTTCAATGAATTTCCATTATTTAACACTGGTTAGATCACACTGTTCTGATGCTCCTTCAGCAAATAGGTCTCACTGTTCTAATAACAAATCATGATGAGATTATGGTAGTCTCTCTGCTCCTCTCCCCTTCGCCTTCTCCAGCTACCACCTCTAGCTCTTTCTCAGCCTCCTCCTCCTCCACCTCCACCACCCTCTAATACCACTTTTTATATTCTTTTCTTTTTAGCATGTACCTTTTCTATTCTCAAAATACACTTAGTAACCTCCACAACCTGCAAGAAGAGAGAGGAAATATAACTATATATATAGCAATTCAAACACACCACAAAGTAAGGTTTAACTCAATCTTTGTGCTTGACGTTAAAAATTAATCTAATAAAGTTTTAGATGATGTATCGTTGAACTTATAAGATTATTTTTTTATAATTTTCAGTGTACATATATTTTTATCGTCATAAAACTAGATCAGATGTTAGTAGGCACACTTGTAATTAAATTTCCAGTAATGAAAATGAGCTATTATGCATTGTTTCACAAAAAAAAAAAAAACACTAGAGATTTGATATTTCGAATATGATTTCGATTGAGGTTATTCGTAATTATAGCGTGATACCGTCTACGGGAAGAGATGACAATTTTTTGTTGGATTTTATGGTACTTAAGGCAGTGGAATTTTAAAAACTTCAACAAAAAAAAAGTACTAAAGAAACATCATGTGGAACTGAAATCAAATCAAAATTCATTTCCAAATCCATAAGCATCATACATTGTTTCTTGTCTCCAATCAAGAAAGAAGGTCCTTGTAATGTAGGGTTGAAGATTTTTCACATCCTTTGTCAATGATAATGGTTGTTGATGCCTTACAGCAACTTAGTGGTTGATGTGTGTGTGAACTAGAATACCTTGCATCAAGATTAGGCAGTTCTTGGATTCAGGCTATAGGTGTACCAGTTAAGCTTGGGCTCTATCGGCATGTGACATAGGATGACTTGTGTTGAGTTTTCCTTGTCAAGTATGAGTTGTTTGCACATAAGAGAAGGTAGTAGGCAAATAAATAACATAAGAAAACAAAAAAAGGAAAAGATGACTCGTTTTTGGGATTTTTTTCCCTTCTTTTCCTAACAAAGCGTTGTAAAGAATATATACAAAGCTCTAGTTTACTGATACTGACATTACCCTATCAAAACATCTTATCCATTTAACTAGAGACATAATTTTTTGCTGTAATAAATCTGACAACATGACTTGGGAGTCATGCAGCCATATTTTGATTTGTTTGACGATAATTTCTGTTGGCAAAAAACCTTCAATAATAAATAAATTAAGACAACATGAATTGGAGTTGACTGAAACAAATATGATCCTCAGTATTTTTTTTTTATTTTTTTTTTTTTGTGTGTGTGATTTTAATGAGCATCTGGTTTTGCAGTATAGATGGAGTTTGCTTTTGTAGGCCTACTGCACAGTTGTTTAAAACCAATTAATGAGATGTAGGATATTTAAGACAACTAATAGGTTGGGCTTTCTAATAAAAGCCCATGTATTACATACAGGCCCATGTTAGCATGTAGAATTAATTTATTTTGTATGATGTATGTTATTAACCGAATTGAGTTTGAAGCTTGAAAATCGATTTGTCTTTCTACTTTTTTTTATCCCCAAAAAGTTTGTAGGCTAGATTCACAATAATTAGCTAAAAACCGGTAGTAGATGAGGAAAATTTACTAATTAGCGTTTTCACTTCCTCCAATCTTTTCTTATTTTTTCTTCTATTTTATGATTTTTATCCGTTTGTTAATTTGCAATTCATGATGTTTTTCTTTTTCTCCTTCACACCTTGCCAAGTACTTGCAAACTAAAAATAAATAAAATAAAAAACGATTTGCCATTCATTGAGATCGAAACGGCACACAAGGTACATCCATCCATTTAGTAGTAAACAAGTTCATGTTTTTTTTGTTAGTTACTTTTTAGAGTATGCTCCTCCAGCTTTCATAGTTTTAAAACAAAAATATTATGTGAACAAATAAGAAGGAAAGATAAAAGAGAGGTGTATGTTAGTCATGCCTCCGATTGGTAATTTCAACAAGTAAACGAATTGAATCAATCTATTTTTTCCCCAAAATTTATTATCTAGCTCTCAATTTAACAAACGTTTTTTTGAAGAAAATTTCAATTTAATAAACTTAATATCCTCCTTATTTTCTTTCTTTTCCTTCTCTTATATTCTGAACTCAGTAGCACACCCTTAGTTTGAGAACGTTGTGAAATGCCTGTCTTTTGCATTAACTCAAAAAGGAATTTTTTGAGTTAATGAACCTCAACCGTTTGATTTTAAATGGAGCTAATTTGGCTCCTACCTACAATATGGGGGGCCCTTTAATATTTGTGCAAATATAGTCCGTACGAATTTTAAAACATATCGGAAGATTGAGATGCATTAACTCAAAAGATTTCCTTTTGAGTTAATGAAGAGGATACAAATTTGAAGATTGTGGGAAGTACAACATTAAATTCAATCAGTTAAATTATTTTGAATATAAGTATGCGGATGCATTAATTTTTAATTATTTAAATATCTATTTTATGATTTTATCAAATGTCATGCAATTTTTGTATCATTTAATAACACATAAAAATAGTTTAAATTTGCTCTGTTGAAAAAATAAATCATATAATGAAAACATGCACAAATTATTGTTTTCATAGCTCCTTTATATGTATATTATTTTTATGATTGTCAGAAACTTTCGACCCATTAATTTATCAATGTATTTTCTTTCTTTCATTTTTTAGCATTTTATTTGTCCATTTATTTGCTTAACCTTTTCTCAATGGTAGTGGGGTTGAGGGTAAACACGGTGAGTATCATGCGGTACCGAATGAGAAAAAACTTCTCAAATAAATCATTTCGCTATTTATATGAATTATAGATGGTTCGTTTTCAAATTTATGTCAATTTAAAGTAAACGATACAAATATCATTCCTATCATGATATCAAACTGAATCTGTAACATTGGAGACGTGACAAGTGTGCATTTATTTTCGTGACCATATTAACTCATATATTTTTTTATTAAAATTTTTGATACATCTACAATATCTTTAGATATTATTTTCAAAAATTGAATATGTGTCTTTCTATAAAGAGACTAGAGTTCATGTCACTAAACCTGCAGTTTTTTTTTTTTTAAAAAAAGTGGATAATCACACGTTTCATTAGAAACATATTGTTCATACAAAAAGAGGGACACAAGTACATAGAATAAAACTACAATAAAAAGAGAACTGCATAGAAACTAATGACAACTACTACAAAATGTAACTAATCACAAGACTATAAAAGATAAGTAGAAGTAAATTAAGAAATAGCAGAACTATCAACTAAAGAAGGGCTAGAAGCCACAATAGACGAGTCAGTAGAGGAAGAGAGGGGGATTAAAACTCCATGGTGTCCAATAGTTTGAAATGCAACATCAATATCTATAATTTCAGCTCGAGCCCTAATATAGTCCGATAAATCAGACCCTTCTAAACCATGATCAGGGTCGGTTTCCTCTGAATTCAATGGATTGCTCGGGGTACCTGAATCCAACATTATTATCAATGGGCCTTCCTGATGCAAAGATGAAACATTCATAGACAAAATTAATGTTAATTTAAAATAAGAATCATTTAATCTAACCTTACACCAATAGGAAGTTAATGCAATAATGATTGAACCAACAGAACTTAGAGATGGAACAGGTATTTGGTCAAAACAAATTTTATTTCTAGTAAGCCATACTAACCATAAGGTAGCAGCCCTAATCAATTCTACAAGTAAAGAATCCTTCAAAGGAATCCAATTGTCAAAAAGCCATAACTCAGCAATTGTTGTACAATTAAATTAGAAGTTGTTATGATTACTAATCAATGTCCATAAAGAAGAAATGTAGGGGCAGGTAAATGATTCACAGTTTCGGGCTCCATAAAATAGACAACCAATGTCTCCACCCCAACCTTTTTTAGCTAAATTATATTTCCTAAGAATCTTATCTTGTCTCAATAACCAAATAAAGATCTTAATTTTTAGAGGGATTTTAGCATGCCATAAAGTAGTAAAAGTTTTATTGGGAATACTCTTAAAGGATAATCAAAGATATAGGGAATGAACCGTAAATAATCCAAACGGAGTCCATCTCCAAAATATAGTATCAGGAGAGGAGTCAGTAATAATAGAGTTAGGGAGTAAAGTAGAAGAAAGATGTTGTCATTCCGTATATAATATGCCTATGAGTTGTCTATTGAAATGAATTGTAAGATGATTAAAGGAGAAAGCATTGGACACCAGTAGGTGCTGATCAGAGGCAGTCTTAAAGAGATGAGGGTAAAGACAATATAATGTACACTCCCCTATCCATCGATCTAACCAAAAAAATATACTCTCGCCATTATGAATTATCCAACTTATTCTTGTATCATAGATATCTAAGTTGGCTAAAACTTCAAACTAGAAGGAAAAGCAACGATGTACAGATAACTCATTAGTACCATATTTAGCAAATAATATTAAATATGATGCCAACTAAGTATGTAATTAATCTTGCATCCTTCTAATAGAATCATATAAACTACTTGGTTTAATATAATCTTCTTTCCGAGTCATTACTTAGTAATGATTCATAACTCGTGACTCTTTGATGAGAGAATATTCTATGTTTTATTATGGGGAGATGGGGAGGTCCGATTGCGGATTGCAGAGAGAGATTTGGGTGGGCAGCCGTTGTTGGTGAGACGGGAAATTTGGGGAAGGGGCGAAGGTAAAGAGACGGACGGATTCAATTATTGAATCGGGTTGGAAAAGAAACAAATGGATGTGGTGAGACTCCGAGAGTAAGCTCCGTTAATCAAAATATCAATCATGATTGATGTATCAAACGGTCTGGGGTGCTCATCGAACCGAGTTTGATCCGATGAGCGTCGAACCTTCCCCTCTCCCTTTATTATGATGCCCATTAATTCAATTGAATCACCATTATAGGCTATAAAAGGAAAAAAAAAAAAAAAACCCCCATCAAATTTTATATGCTCATCAAATAAAAATTTGTCAATCAATCATGTTACTTTTTTTCTAAAAGAAACACATAGCGTTTGCAGTATATATGACTCTTCTTTTTCATCAGATACAAATTTCATCGGTGAAAGGCTGAAAGCAAGCCAAATCTCCCAATCTAAATTTTGAGTTTATATCCGGACCGTCCAATTTACTTTGACCCAAAAGAGAATTCTACTTCGTAGTCTGAATTCTGATCGGACAGTCCGAATTCAAACATAAAATTTGAGTTATTTTAGATTCGGACTCCATAAATTACACCAAATCTTTCCGACTAATTGAATCTAACCGATCTCATTATTTTCTATTTATTAATTATCAATTAATTAATTCGGACTGTCTGAAGCTCTGGGTCCCAATTTCACCGTCACTATCCCTCTTGGTCAAATTGTTCCCAGATGCAAATCCTCGATTGACTTCTTTCCCAAGCCTACAAGATACGAAACACCTAAAAACTGGTAGTGTGATTACTCGACGCTTTTCTGAGAATATAATACCATCCTACGGAGCGTCTGGAGATGCGTCGCTTTGTCACAGAGCAATCCAGGAGGGTTCTATCCAGTTTCCTCCTCTCCAGTTCGCGATCTCAGCCTTCTTCTTCTTCTTCTTTGTCATCTCCTCTTGCGTTTTACAGCACCGCTGCTGCCATGACTTCTAAGCTCAATCCACCTGTTACAGTCGAGACTCTCAATCCGAAGGTGTGATCTCTCCCTCTCTCTCTTAGTTGTTATTTATTTGGAAATACCAGTGGGAACTATGTCTGTTGATTAATAAGTTTGGTTTGTTTTTGCTAATGTTACTGTTAGATACTCAAGAGAGGGATGAGAAGCTGTTTTTTAAGCTCAAGTGTCTTTCCAAATAGTGTTATTCATTCTTCTTCAATTTGAATAGTGATTTAACTATGCCCCATGCCATTGGGTTTTGAATTTGCATAAACTGTAATCTCCTTGAATTGAGCTTTGTACATTAACATGTTTTGCAAATTTGGGCTTGCATTGAAGTGATGATGCTTTTGTTTGTCCTACCTGTTGTTTGTTCTGATCAAAATGAACTGAGAATTTGAGATAAAATTACACTACTAGTTATGCATAATTCTGTTGATTATTCTTTCAGGTTTTAAAATGCGAATATGCTGTGCGTGGCAAGATTGTCACCCATGCACAGGTACTTATTAAATTCTAGTCTTCTATGTTTATGTTGCCTTTTTCTCCTATTGAACTACAGAACATTAATATAAATAAACTTCTTCACAGCGCTTACAAGAAGAGTTACAGACGCAGCCAGGTTCTCACCCTTTTGATGAGGTGCCTCACTATATCTCTTGTGAAGTGAAATTAACTAATGATAAACTTCTTTCTGATAATTGATGTTTGCTTCTTTTTATGTAGATTCTATATTGTAATATCGGAAATCCCCAATCACTTGGCCAGCAGCCTATTACGTTTTTCCGTGAGGTCAGATAATGGTTCTAACCAATCTATTGATTGCATCCCTAATTGTATTTCAAACTTTGTTCAATATTCAAGCATTTTTCCCCACCAGGTTCTTGCATTAGCAGACCATCCAGCTCTTCTGGACAAAAGTGAGACTGCTGCTTTGTTTAGGTATATGTATTTACAACGTCAGAAAGACAATTATTTTAGGTTCTAAAGCTGTTATTTATTTCCCTCTCTTATTTCTTGGGTGCAGTTCTGATTCAATTCAAAGAGCATGGGAGATTTTAGATGGGATCCCTGGTAGAGCTACAGGTGCCTATAGTCACAGCCAGGTCAACTCTCAATCCTTTTGTGACAGCTAGAAAAGATATTTAATACATTTTTGACAAATTAGCTGTGATATGTCTTTGTTTTGGTGGATGTTTCAATTTGAAATTTTGTTTAATTTCAGGGTGTAAAAGGCTTAAGGGATGCAATCGCGGCTGGAATAGCTGCTCGTGATGGTTTTCCTTCAAATGCTGATGACATTTTCCTGACTGACGGGGCCAGTCCAGCTGTAATTCAGATTTTTCTTTTCTTTTTTATATTTTTATTTCATTCTTGACACATTCAATTACCACTATCTAAATATTTTTTTATAGGTGCACATGATGATGCAATTATTGCTAAGGACAGAGAAAGACGGCATTCTCTGTCCCATCCCACAATACCCTCTTTATTCTGCCTCAATTGCTCTACACGGTGGCTCTCTTGTATGTACTAAATATTTATTATTTTACCAAATTATTTATTCATCTGCTTCTATATTTTTCTCTGTGTTATCTCGTTTTATTCGACTTAGCAATATAATCTGAGGATATGTTTTGTTATTTGTAGGTTCCTTATTACCTCGATGAAGCAACTGGGTGGGGACTGGAGATCTCTGAGTTGAAGAAGCAACTGGAGGAGTCACGATCAAAGGGAATAACTGTCAGGGCATTGGTCATAATAAATCCTGGAAACCCTACAGGACAGGTGTCTTTTAGTCTATGACTATTTCAGTAATACATGTTACCTTTTACTCTATGATGATTTCAGTCTATTAGTGTTAATTTACTCAAGCAACTATGTCATATACAATACTAGGTTCTTGGTGAAGAAAATCAGCGCCAAATTGTTGAGTTCTGCAAGAACGAAGGCCTGGTTCTGCTAGCCGACGAGGTCACAAAATTTTGTTCTTTTGTTTTCATAAGAACATGTGTTTTTGACTGACTTGAATCAGCTGATGTAGTTTATTTTTCCTTCTTGTAGGTATACCAAGAAAATATTTATGTAGATGACAAGAGCTTCAACTCATTCAAGAAAATTGCACGGTCAATGGGGTATGGTGAGGAGGATCTGGCCGTGGTCTCCTTTCAGTCTGTTTCTAAAGGTACCTAATTTACAGAAGAATGTTGGTACTGTACCAGTCATGCTTAGTCCCAATGCTCTGTGATCAAATTATACTGGCTTAAAAACAAGCCTAGGTGATTCTTATGTTCATTGATTGATATTATAGATACCAGTATTTACTGCTAGTCATCTCAGAACATCAAATCATCAAGTATAACGCTAATCTGCTAAATGAGATAGCTGAAACCCCCAAGTTTCTAATTACCATGGAAATGTGTATGGAACATAACCATAATATATATATATTTTTTTTTAAAATAGGGTACCCAACCCTCATCACTTTTTTATGTAAATGTCAGAGAGGTATTTGCCATATTTGAGGGTTACAATTTTAATAAATTTTTACAACCTTTGGCTCATTTGTTTCTTTTTTTTTTTTTTGGCAAAAAGGGTACTATGGAGAATGTGGAAAGAGAGGAGGGTACATGGAAATAACAGGCTTCAGTGCTGATGTAAGAGAACAAATTTACAAGGTCGCCTCTGTAAATTTGTGCTCTAACATCTCTGGGCAGATTCTAGCAAGCCTTGTTATGAATCCCCCAAAGGTATGCTATGCTGAGTTTTTCTCTGTTTTAATTCTGAAGGAACCTTTTTTAGATGATTTTCCCATAGGATATTGTAAGTTTTAAATGATGGATATCTTAATTATGGTACACATACCAGAATAGAACCTTATTGGCTGGGTTGGCAAAATTTCACTGGTATCTCTCTTGGGTACTGGAACTCAATGCTCAAGTTTCAGTGAGCATTTATGAACTCTTGACATTGCATGTAAATACCACATACCTAGAACACCTTCAAAAATACTGGTATTGGTATTGGCTAACTAAATGTAAGCTCTGATGTATTTTTTATGAAAGTGCAGGTAGGGGATGAGTCATATGAGTCTTATATGGCAGAGAAGGATGGTATTCTCGAGTCTTTGGCTCGGCGTGCAAAGGTTTTTATTTTCCTATCCTGAAAGATATTTGTGATATTAGACAATTATAGTACAAATATAAGCAGGAATGGGATGTTCAAGGTAATCAAAGCAATTTTAATAACCACAGAAGCTAGTAAACAAGGTGGAAAAGAATTGAAGACCAGGTACAAAACTGGATTAATACAACTAGTTACTGATTATGCATATATATACAGGCACTAGAAGATGCATTTAATAGTATGGAAGGGGTGACATGCAACAGAGCAGAGGGAGCAATGTATCTCTTTCCGCGCATCCACCTCCCACAGAAGGCCATTGATGCAGCGATGGCTACTAACAATGCGCCTGATGCCTTTTATTGTCAGCGCCTTCTAGAAGCTACAGGGATTGTTGTTGTACCTGGATCTGGCTTTGGCCAGGTTAGCTTCTTCTGATCTTTAGTGGCTATCTACTATCCTACAGTAGTACCAGTACCTTTAGTGAGAACTATAAAAAAAAAATTGAATATAGGTTTTCTATATTAATTTGCAATACTATGCACAAAGTATTCAAGACCTCTTGAGCTTTACAGCACAGTGTTTATCAGCTCTATTTTATAGTGGTTTTGAATATTTTTTTCCTTACTGAACATAAGCATGAGAAAAAGTTTTAACGACCACTACACATAAGCTATGTAATCTGTATAGTATGGTAGGAACAGATCAGACTGTATGGCTTACCTTATGGTGTTGAAACCTAATACAGTAATACTACTGGTTATTTGCAGATCCTTGGATATCAATTCTCTTATAATATTAGTATCTTCTTTATTGGCCTGTGCAGGTACCAGGGACTTGGCATTTCAGATGCACAATTCTCCCGCAAGAGGATAAGATACCAGGAATAATTTCTCGTTTCAAGGCCTTCCATGAATCTTTCATGTCTGAGTTTAGCGACTAATTCATGCTTATCTTTCTTCTAATTTATCAGATGAGCAATTTATTTTTATGCCCATTTGTTGTGTTTAGAATAAGAAAATTTCCCATCATTGGGGTTTTGTTTTCACTTGTGATTTGATGGATCGAGATTGGAGAGCACATTTCATCGGATTGAAACAGTGAATAGCAATTCTGGTATTTGAGCACGTCCAGGTTAGCTTAGCCGATAAGCTAAAGTGCTGAATAGTCCCTTAAATTTGGAAAACTAGCGTTTTTTGTCAAAAATATATATGCACTTCCAAATATTTTTATCATACACATGCGAACTGTAATCTAGAGGGCTCGTTAGTCGCATAGTACATGAGGTTCCTAGTTTCACATAAATAACCTGTGAAGTGCCTTCTGTTGCTTCCACAATGCACGAATTTTTATTTGGAATCGACTAACAGTTCTCCTATCCCAGTCAAAACATGCTAAATATCATCAAAGAGCAAGATTAATGCTATTTTATTAATAGTCAAAACGTATAGTATTCATACTTACGAATTTATAGTATTTATACTTATTATCAGAATCATTCGTCATATGTAAACACAAGTTGGAGGGAACCAGTAACAATCAGGGGAACCGTTGACGTTTTGTGACAGCCTGGATTAGGGACCGCAATCGTCTAAAAGAGACATTTGCCAAGATTGGAGATCACTACAGCGAATCTACATATTATTCATATTTAAATAAAGAAGTATTCATATCTAAACAAATGAAGTATTCATACTAAAGGGGCATCTCTAATTGAACAAAAACTGAAAATAAATTGTAATTGAAAGTAAATAGATGAGTTTAGAGAAATTGACACGCGGGATGATAACGGAGTTTGGCAAAACAATGGCCTACGTCTCCGGGGCGTCGCAACCTCTTTCTAGGTGCGCCTTTCTATTACCCAATATGAAAGGATTACAATTGTGAACCGTGAGCCCTTACAAAATGGGAAGTCACGGCCAACGAGAGATGAGTGCCGGTGAGCCCTTACAACCAAGGAAAGTCACACGAGCAACTCGAGGTTTGAGCCGGCGAGCCCTTACAAACAAGTGAAGTCACACAAGCTACTCAAGAACAAGAGAAACACTCAATAGATCACTCTAACCTAATCTAATTAGAGATTAGTGAAGTAGGTTTGAGGTTGCTTGAGGGATTTTGAAGTTTTAAGCTCTCACAACAATGGAGTAGGCTAAGATCTCAAAAAATCGCTTTTGAAATGATTAGGGTCGGCTGAGATAGATCTGAAAGTGATCCCTTCAGTCTATTTATAGTGGCAGCTCAAAAATGAGCTGTTTAACATAAAACGTTACCAACGTTTTATTAAACGTTACAACATTTTATTCAAATGCGATTTTAGGGTTTTAAATCTCTGACAGCTTAGTAAAACGTTACAACGTTTTAACCTGTAAAAACTTGATCAAAATAGAAGTTATTTGAAGCTTAATTATTCCTGAAACGTTTCAACGTTTTATAAAACGTTACAACGTTTTAGAAACGTTACAACGTTTTAGAAACGTTACAACGTTTTAGAAACGTTACAACGTTTTAGAAACGTTACAACGTTTTAGAAACGTTACAACGTTTTATAAACGTTTACAACGTTTCATGTTGGTATAGTTCAGCTGTGCTTCAGCAGTTCTAAAGCTATTAATCGTTACAACGTTTGTAAAAAGTCACAACGTTTGTATAACGTTATAACTTGATTCTTCTTTTGATCAGTTTGTTGCTACTGATTATTATAAAACGTTACCAACGTTTTGAAAACGTTCATAACGTTTTATCCCAATTTAATTAACCTCAAACATACTTTACCAAGGTTTTGATTTTACAATTTGTATTCTTGATAAAAGTCTTCGTGATTTCTTCAGTCCAAGCATGTTATACTGCAGTTCTTACTCTTCTTGGACCTACATAATCTCAAAATAGAAGAAATCGTAAAATTCAATAATTATATGTTTTTGCAAATTAGTCAAATAGACGTAAAAGATTATTGTACGAACAACAGTATTCATACATATTTGAAATAATTTATACAATTCAAAATTCAAAGCAAATTCATCTCTCTCACTCCACCTCTTCCAAGAAGTATTCATACTGACGATTACGAAGTATTCATACATGTTCGAAATAATTTATACAATTCAAAATTCATTGTCAAATTCATCTCTCTCACCCCACATTTTTCAAGAAGTATTCATATCTAACATGAAGTATGCATATCTAAAACAATGAAGTATTCATATCTAACTAAAGAATTATTCATACTGACAATTACGAAGTATTCATACATGTTCGAAATAATTTATACAATTCAACATTCAAAAGTCAGATTCATCTCTCTTACCCCCACCTCTTCTAAGAAGTATTCATATCTAACATGAAGTATGCATATCTAACAAATAAAGTATTCATATCTGACTAATAAAATATTCATATGTTCCACTGTGACAACCTTCACTAGACTAGCATGGATCCCCTCAAATGGTGCACCACGCTCTCCCCGCCGAATCTCGACGGTGCACCAATCTCTCCTCGCCGGATCTCGACCGTGCACCATGCTCTCCTCGTCGAATCTCGACAGTGCACCACGCTCTTCTCGCCGGATCTTGACGGTGCACCACGCTCTATTCGCCAGATCTCGACAGTGCACCACGCTCCCCTCGTCGAATCTCGACCGCCATCACAACCATCGACGTGGGTAACTGGTGGCGAGCAGTAGAGGAGAAGAACAGAGTGGGTTTTGAGTTGTGTTAAATTTTTTTTTTTTTAAGATAAAATTGAAAAGGGTGGATTTTGAACACGTGGGGGAACAAAAAATGAAGATTGTTAAAGGAACAGATAGGAGACAGATTCAATGAGGACAACATCTTTACTTTTTTTATTTAATTGAGTTTCTTCCCAGAAAGAATAATAGTGCATTTTAAAGAATTCATTTTGTAAGTTGCAAAAAGTGTGAGGCAAAAAAATGAAAGAACCAAATCTTGCTTGCAATTGCCTTTGTGTTGCTTCCATAATGTATTACATTTTATTCAATATAATTTCTTACCGGAAAGAATGGTACTGCATATTGATTTACGTTTGTAGGATATTTTTACAGAAATGTTCAATGTCTTATAAATAATGTCCATTGTAATTTGTGAAGTTTCTTTTTTCTTATTTGAAACTTTGCTCAAAAAAAAAGTTGAATTATCACAAAATAGATAGTTTAGTTTAGAAAAGAATAATTACTTCTGATCTTACAGTTCTCTTAAAATTGTCTTTTGTGGCAATCAACCTAAATTCTTACAATAAAAATATTACAAAAGTGTTTTTTTTTCTTTGTTTGAATATAAAAAACTGTAATATGTTAATAACTATTACATTTTTCTGTATAGAGGACGCTAACATATTGTCCTTTCTATTATCTTGAATTCATATCGACAAATCGTCTGCCGTAACTCAAATTTTGAGTTTCTACAGAACTAATCCGCATCGTCCGATCCATATTGACATAAATACAAAAAAGACAATGTGGATTACAGACGTGAGCCCAGTGTCAAGTCATATTGACCTGTGGCGAGTATAAAATAGTTGCCGAGCTTCATAGAAGATCTCAAAACACAGAAGCATTATATATGGACTAGAGTCTAGACATGTCCAGAAAAGAAAATCCGATCCACACAGCAATCAACAAACAGAACAGTTTCCTCAAAACAAAACAAAAACAGAACAGTGAGTAAAGGATTTCTATTCTTTCTAATCAGAGTTTACTTTTAAAATATACGTAATTCGCTCTTTTCTGAATGAAAAATAATAAATACTTTGTATTGAATAAAATATGAGCTTTTTTTTTTGACAAACCAAATAATTACTCAACAAAATAACTCAAATTTTGCGTAAACAGTTGTGCATGAAATTCTTTATCTCTAATCCAACTCCAACGGCACAGTTTTATGGCAGGGGATTGGGTTTAATTCTGAAGGCCCTGAGAATATCCTAGCCCGGATCCACTGCATTATCTCATATCTTGGGTTTAAAATTTGACCGTCCGATCAGAATTTAGGTTAAACTGATATCTCAAAACAATATCAAGCCTAAAAAAGGCGTTGGTTTTTAACTCAAAAAAGGCGCAGGAATCATCATCATTCATAGGTTTCATTTTCTCGGGGTTCGATCTGAACACATTCATGATTCAAATTTTAGATCCAAACAATAAGTAAAATTATTTCATCTTGATGGACGAGTCCAACCACGTGGTAGAAAAAAATATGTATTTGATTCTTCTCAATTTTCTGCAGTGGAACTTCACAGAAAAATTCAGATGTGGTGTTTAATTTAACTTTATACGAATCTTGAAGCGGGTCCATTATATTTCTAAAAAAATTGGCTCAGAATTTGGTAACTCATATTAAATATTTTCCTACCATTGACGGGCCATTTTGTCAAAATAATCCTAACTAATCTAAAGAAGCAAAAATGTAACGATCAGATTTCTTAATTTTTGAATTACGTGCCATGGAAATTATTGGGTTAAGTTACAGTTGTCATTTTTATTTTCTACATTTCCCTCCATTTGATTTGCACAAGACAGCACAAGCCGACATTTTTAAAAATACCCAATTAACTAAATCTTTTAATAATAATAACTAGGTTTTTAGTCAAATTAATAAAAATGTCCAAACCGTGGAAAATTTTCACAGCTTGAAATTTTAATTCCAAACCGTGGAAATTTTCCAAGATTTGGTTTTTTTTTTTTTGCAAAACAAGATTTTTTTTGTATTAAAATATTAGAAATGTTAAATACATTTCTTTGAAAATAGATGGAATACAATATAATTTCATTTATTAGAAATATTGTAACAAATAACTCGATCAACATTTTTCAGGCCGAATTTTTTGCGGCTGTAAGAAAAATTAATATATTTCTTTGTGTTATTGGAAAAAAATAAAAATGCTGGGATTCTGAGTTATTGATCCCGGTTCAAAAGTCACTTCTAGGTAATACAAAAAATATTGTGATCTTTCTAGTACATTTAATTTCTAAAAGGTTGTATCTATTTTGAGAATTCTTTTTTAATAACAATCATTAAATAACTTAAAGTTTTTTTTTTTTTTTCAAAAATAGATACAACTTTTTAGAAATTAAATGTACTAGAATGATCACAATATTTTTTGTATTACCTAGAAGTGACTTTTGAACCGGGATCAATAACTCAGAATCCAAGCATTTTTATTTTTTTCCAATAACACGTAAAAAAATATATTAATTTTTCTTACAGCCGCGAAAAATCCGGTCTGAAAAATGTTGATTGGGTTATTTGTTGCAGTCTTTCTAATAAATCAAATTATATTGTATTCCATCTATTTTTAAAGAAATATATTCAAATTTTCTAATATTTCAATACAAAAAAAACAAAAACAAAAACATAAAAACAAAACTGGTTTCAATGTAACCGGATGAATTCAGGTTTTGGTTTAATTTTTTTTTTGTATTGAAATATTAGAAATTTTGAATATATTTCTTTAAAAATAGATGGAATACAATATAATTTGATTTATTAAAAAGACTGCAACAAATAACCCAATCAACATTTTTCAGACCGGATTTTTCGCGGCTATAATAAAAATTAATATATTTCTTTGTTTTATTGGAAAAAAATAAAAATGCTTGGATTCTGAGTTATTGATCCCGATTCAAAAGTCATTTCTAGGTAATACAGAAAATATTGTGATCCTTCTAGTACATTTAATTTCTAAAAAGTTGTATCTATTTTTGAAAAAAAAAAAACTTTAAGTTATTTAATTATTGTTATTCAAAAAGAATTCTCAAAATAAATACAACTTTTTATAAATTAAATGTACTAGAAGGATCACAATATTTTCTATATTACCTAGAAGTGACTTTTGAACCGGGATTAATAACTCAGAACCCTAGCATTTTTATTTCTTCCCAATAACACATAAAGAAATATATTAATTTTTCTTACAACCGCGAAAAATCCAGCCTGAAAAATGTTGATCGGGTTATTTGTTACAGTCTTTCTAATAAATCAAATTATATTGTATTCCATCTATTTTCAAAAAAAAAATTTAACATTTCTAATATTTTAATACAAAAAAAATTCTGTTTTGCAAAAAAAAAAAAATGGAAATTTTCACAGTTTGAATATTTTTATTAATTTGGCTCAAATCTAGTTATTGTTATTAAAAAATTTAGTTAATTGGATATTTTTAAAAATGTCGGCAGCACAAGCACAATTGCACTTTTACATTTTCAGGAGCTTTTTTACATAAAAAAAAGTTACCACTAGTTCGGTTCCTATTGCACAGTTCTTACTCTTCACAGTGGATATTGACAGCGCATTGAGCAGAGCACGATAATAGTAAAATACTATTGGTGCCTATGCCACAACAGTGCATTCATTAACATTGAATTTTCATTTTCAAAGATCTAAAGGTATGATAAAATAATAACATTATCACGATTCACGAGCCTTATAAACAAACAAAGGCAGGAACATTAATCAATGTAACATGTCAGGAAAACAGAACACCCAATGGGAAATAATAATATATATTATATTTCCAAATTCAAAAGAGAAGTTTCATTTTGTAGCTTCTGGACATTAATTGAATCAGAGAATCTGGTCAAATCAAACAAATTGAACAGAAATTTAAGACAAAATAATCTCAGTTCAATCATAATGAACTCCTCTAATTCTAGTCTCTAGTTAGTTAATACTTAATACCCCTTGAAAGCCGCGATTATAAAAAGCTTAAAAAAAATTTAAATCTCACACTACATACTTTATTGATAAACGCAATAGTTTGTACTTGTTTATATTGATGTGTTAGAAGGCTGCATTTCTCTCAGTGGCAGAGAGAAAGAGAAGAGAGAGAGACTGAGTGAGAGAAATGATTAAACCAAAGAAGTACATTGAAGAAACAAGGCATCCATCTAGCCCCATTTCTACCACCTCTTACTTGTCTCAAATGGATATCAATTCCAAGGTAAACCTCTCTCTCTCTCGTATACACTCTGGTACATTTCAAGGCAATAACATACCTCATTTTCTCTCTACTGTTTTCAGGATTCAAATAAAGTTGGTAAAATTATCTTTAAAGAAACCCCAATTCAAGTCTCAATCAAAGACCCGTTGTGCAACTTAAATCTCAAGGAAACCTCAGAATTTGTAAATCCAATGCAATTTAAGCGAAGCCAGAGCATCGACAACAGAGTACTCTACCAAGAGAGGAGAGATGGAAAACTGGACTCTCCAGCCACACCTGGTTTCAGACCGATTTTTCGGTCTAGTCCCGGGAATAATTTCAATTTGCAAAGAAAGAGCGTGTCTTCGAAATGGGAAGATGCTGAGAAGTGGCTTGTCAGTAGCTCTTCATACAAGGAATCACCTTCTCATCTGATCCATTCAGCAAAACAACCAGAACAAACAAAGAATTCTAGGAAAATATGCGAGTATGCAAGAGAAGGTGCCAAATTGGAGGATTTTATGGTGCAAATTGTACCTTCGATGGTAAAGCCTCTGGTACCAGCAGATGTTTTCTTCAAAGGTTTGTAGTAACGTATTACTGTCACAGCTGTTGTTTTGTATAATTACATAATTTTTTTTTCTATTGCAATCTCCTTCAAGTCAAATTCATTCCCAATTTGCAGATAAATATGCAAGCGATTCAGAACAGTTCATCCCGAACCCGAACCGCACATATTCAAATCATACAAAACCAACCCTTTTATTAAAAAACATCATCCCAAGGACAAGTCATGGTACCGACATGAGAAATATCGGTACCCACATGACCCCTATTACCCCTCCTACAGAAAGTACCTCACCGATACGGCACAACACCCCGGCTAGCAAATCAGGCCTATTGGTACAAACCAATGAAACTATTGATATTGCAAAACTGAAATTATGCAATGAATTTGATTTGGTGGCACCGAAATGGAATTCGAGAGAAGAGGAAGAGGAGGATGTGTCAAAAAGCTTGAGACATTTTGAGATGAGTAGAAAGAGCTTTGCCGAGTCGAGGGCATGTGCATGGGAAGAGGAAGAGAGAAGCAAGAGCTGTATGAGGTACCATTTACAATTTTTACCGTCTTATTTACATCTCGGCATGGAATAATGTTGATGATATCATGTTAAAATTGCCTTGCAAATTTTACTTCCAAAAATTTGAATTGGATAACCCTGCCTCAAACAAAATTACTTTAGTCTGCTTTATGCTTTACAAATGCAACCTAATTATTTTTGCATTGATACATCACGGATAAACTTTTGTTTTTATTTAATTTTGTTGTGCATTGTAGGTACCAGAGAGAAGAGGCAAAGATACAAGCATGGGTGAACCTTGAAAATGCAAAAGCAGAAGCACAGTCCAGGAAGCTGGAGGTAATCTTTATTGGCATGTTTCTGTTAATACCCTTGAAGTATTCCAAATTAATTATTTAGTCCTATTAAAAGTTGGATAATTCTAACGGAAATAAAACTTTTGGTACATCCAACGTATGGTACATAAATTGTTATTCAAATTAAAAATTTATATTGTGGACGTGTTCTGAATTATTTAGTAAGCGCCTCAAATTTAAGCCAATTGGAATTTGATTGTTCATTTATCATGAAGCTATGAAAACTCTACCGTTAATTTTTTAAATGTTTGATGTATGGTTAAGTATTCATTCATTCATCCAACTTTATTTGATACGTATCCTATCTAAATAATTGAGAACACATCTATGATATTAAAATTTTAATTGAAATAATATTTTTACACCACAAGAATTAGATGCACTATAAATATTTGATATACACTAAACTTACATATTTAATAAACCATCATATCCACAATATTGTTATAAATTCCCCAAGCAATGGCAGAATCTGTCCATGTATCCCTGTTCCCTGTTTCAGATACCCTTTGGAAATTTCAAGAGAACTCCTTATATTAAGGACATGAAATTCAATCGCTTCCTTAAAAAAAGGCGTGCTTTCTGATGAAAATATGGATTAGTTGATTTTTTTTTTTTTTTTGTTAAAAACACCATACCTTACTGGTGCAAGTTCAATGTTACCGTCCTTAAAAAGAGGGGACTTTTTTTAAGAGAAAGATGGAGTTTTTTTTAATTTCAATATTTTAGTATGTACAAAGGATCTTTCATCTAGACTTCGAACTCTCATTTCTCATATGAAGAGCATTGTTCTTTGTTGTTAACATAGTCACCAAATTCGCGAATTATTTGTGAATAATTCATCTTTTTGGTGATGACAAATTAAACGCCGAATTATTCAGTTGACTGAATTATTTGCAAATAATTAGCAAATTTTACGATTATTTTCCAAATTATATGAATTATTTCTAAACTTTTCTAAATTTTTCTCATAACATTATTTTTTTATTTTTCTTCCCTCTCTTGTGGAACTGGGATCTCTGATCTAGATAATTTCAAATTATTTCCGAATTACAAATTTTTAACTCTGCCGAACTGAACCCAAATTATTCAATTGTGACTATGGTTACTAGACCAAAACAAATTCTTGATGAAAGAAACAAAACTATATGTTTGTATAATTTTTGTGGACCTCTTGTGGTGATTTAGAAAAAGCTGATGTATTTGCTAAAAAAGTTGCTGGGTAATTATTAGGCATGACTAAAATATATATTATTACTGAAAAGAATTATTATCTATATTATTTAGAGTGTTGTCTATTAACAACTAGGTTAAATAGTATAGCTAGCTGCTTGCTTCAATGCTTTGCTTGAAGCTCACTTCTGAAACATTACACGTGATTGATATATTAATAATTATCTTCTAAAGGAAATAATATATTGAAAGAAGTGGTAGCCTATAATATATAAAAAAATTGTTTTTTTTGTTCTCCCTTCCCTCAATGACTTTGTACACCAAAGCACCGTGTATTGTTTTGTTTTATTTCAATAATTTGAGAAAAAGCTGTAGTGTGATGTGCTCATTCTGAGAGATTGATGAGCACAACTTTAAATGTCTATCGGTTTGGTTTTAAACGACAAATTCAAACGTTGAGATCCATCTACTTCATAAATGATGCATGTATCTAAATTTTTTTGAAAGTTTCAAGTTCATTTAGTACAAAGTCAAGCAGTTAAAAAACGGACCTTGTATTAGTTATTTTATATATTGTTTTATGTATTCATTTTTCATTATTTTTCTGACTGCTTGATTTTATACTAAATGAATTTGAAACTTTCAAAATTCTACATGTATATGCATCACTCATGAAGTTAATGGATTTAAACAGTTTGGATTCGTCGTTTGAAACCGATCTGATAAAATTTTGAAGTTGTACTCACTAACTCTTTGTGAGCACATCACCCCTAACTTTGCTCAAATAATTTAAACTAAGTTAGGTTTGAACTTTAAAACAAAAATCATTAGAAAACTTAAATGAGAAAGATTAGTGTTTCAGCTATAATTAATTATTACTAGGTTACCTAGGCCAAGATTAATTTTAATTATTCACTTATAACTAGGGGTGCCTTGTAAAAACAACATATTGAACTTTATAAGAGTTGACAGAGTCCAGGCTCTGTTACAATAATGCATCCCTCTGGTACAATGTCACTGACAAGTGGACCCCATGTAAATTTATTATTCAAGAGATCCATTAAATAATGTGAGGACTCATGGATCGGTAACTCTGTAGCAAAGACTTATGCTATTTATGTATACTTTTTCTATAAATATACATGTTAGTTTTGGATTTGATTTTAAGTTGACCCTTAAATAGCACTAATATTAGGGGAATTCATATCACCTAAGATACCTCATTTTTTGAATTTTAATCAGATACATTTGTTATATACTAGTACGGATTTTAAAGGGCTTCGTACATTACGGACTTGGGTCATATTGGCCCAGATTTTAATCCAACGGTCCAGATTAAAACTCAAATGGTGCATTACTTCAGAGTCATATTATGGGACCTTCAAAGTTGATCCTAAGTAGTTTCTTATCCAAGTAATTATTAGGAGACCTCTAGTACTTAACTAGTAATATATGAATTGATAATTTATTTGAACAAAGAAAGTAACTTTGAGTGAGAATAGGACAATATTGTATAAATACTTTATGTTTCATATATGAGGAGGGATCAAGTTACAACAACTTTTGAGTTATAACAAGCATTTTTTATATTTTTAAAGTCCAAATCGTCGATCCAAACCATTAGATGTGATCTCTACAATGAAATGTGCTTGGAGACCAAATTTTACATTTTTTTTTGAATTTTTTTACTATTTATTAAGCCACTTTGAAAATTACTGATCCAACGGTGGCTGCTGATTTTACTATTTTGTTAAGCACTTTCAAAGTGGCTTAATAAATAGTAAAAAAATTTAGAAAAATGTAAAATTTGGTCTCCAAGCACACATATTAATATGGAGAACAAGATGAATGGTTCAGATTGATTTTTTGAATTTTGAAATTTCGAATTTAGACCGTATACATATCGGCTCATATACTACTGAATGCATATTAGTCTATCTCTCCCTGTATATATATATATATATATATATATATATATTAATGAACTATCCTTGATTGTGCTAGTTCCTTGGCAGCATTTGTTAAGCCTGTTGTCGTAATACTACTTTAATATTCCAGTTCCCCAGAAATATTGTGTAAGCTTAATATCACAACATGTCGGTTTCTTTCTATGATAGACTATTTCCTACTAAAATATACCGAATAACTAATGAGATAATATATTTTTGAATAGGTGAAGATACAGAAGATGAGGTCAAATTTAGAAGAGAAACTAATGAAGAGGATGGCAATAGTTCACAGAAAAGCGGAGGAATGGAGAGTATCAGCACAAACGCAACATTCACAACAGATACAAAAAGCCTATCAAAATGCACAAAAGATGAAAAATGAAAATAAATTAATTCTCCATGGAAATACTGCTCCTTGTGCTTGTTTCTCTTGCAACAATAGAATTTGATGTTTCAATAATGATAGCGTATAAGAAAATTAGTGCAAGGCGTATTTGTACAAAATTGATGTTAAAATATATATCCCATTTATGCTTCCCTACTTTTTTGTCTTTGTCAAGCACATTTATTCTTTTTAGATGTTTCTTACATGAATTAAATTTACATCTCTCCGTTTACCTAGACTCGTAGTTCAAAAAACAATTAATCCTATTTCAGAAATAAAGAAAAGAACAGTATCATATTTTTACAGGAATTAACAATAATATTTGCAACATCACTGTTACACAACAAGGCAGAGGAGAAGTGAATGGGCAACTTCATTCATGGCAATTCTATGGTCATTATAGAGGCAAAGAAATGAATTAATTTTTCGAGGTGCTAAATTGCCAACATGGCTAGTAGCTAATCGGGCAAGGGAGGATGCGGGTTTGTGGACCTGATACTGTGGCAACCCTAATGTAAGGACTTATCAAGTGAATGGAGGGGGAGGGGGGGAGGCTATAGAAGGGGTCACTTAATTTTTCAGTGTAATATTTAGTGTAATATCTAGTGTTGGATGTTGTAAACACGTTTATTAATATAATCTTGGTAACCGCTACCAAGTTTTCAAAATAAAAAAACAATAATATTTTCACGGCACCAAAATTGTTTTGGTTACAACTAGGGTGTAAAGTGTAAACAGATCTGACATTTTTTGAATCCGAATTCGGATATATATTTAGGACAAAGAAGAGATCTAGATCCGAAAACATATATAATTTCGCGAATAAGTAAACAGAGCGGATATTTAGTTCTATCGAAACCCATTTTGGAGCACGCCTTCTCTCCTCTCTCTGAGGGAAGGATAAATATATAAATATTTAATCTAAAAAGTCCAACTAACATGACATCGGTATTATATGATACTAATTTCAGAGTATAACTAAGGTGTTCTTAAGCTCACCAAGTTCCTTTATAAACTTAATTCAAAAACTTATTGAATTGACTTCAAACGACACATCCAAATCATTGAAACCAATTGTTCGCGTGAAAGCGCAACGCAAGTTTCGGTACGCTTGGGAGCGTGCCTTTTAAAACCGCGGTTACACCTTCCGATTAGGGTTGCAAGTGCACAACCCTATCGAGGAGTATAATCGGGTATCGATCCATAGGGACGGTTCCTTTATCTAGATATTTACTTATCTCGACCAAAGACTAGAAGTGAGAAAGATGGAGTTTTGGTACTTAGTTTTCCTAAAGAATCAACTCAAGCAATCGAACAATGTAACAGAATAGTAAATGTGCAAGGAAAGGTATAAACTGTGTTTTGATTTGGGATAAAAGATGTTTCAAGGGTTTCAGACTTCATCTCTGATTTGCCTCTAGTGGTACGGGTCTTACCAAGTTGGTACGGCTAGACCGCACCAACCTGGTCCGACCAAGCCGAGTGGGGCTTGGTACGGGTAGGCCGCACCACTCTTGTAAGACCCGTACTGATGTACCAGTACAGAGCTTACAAGTTCGAGTTGATGCATTTCTTGCTGGTACCTCGTATTAAACTCTTCAGAAAGGTTCAATTGACCATACCTAAGGTTCCTAAACCTCAACTCTCGTTTGTTGGTTCAAGATCTAGGTTTTGGAGTCAATTCTTCACCTTCTAGGGTTTCTAAACCTCAACTCTCGTGTTTTGGTCCAGATCCTCTAGTTGATTGATTGGAGATCTAAAGTATCCTCTAATCTGTCAATTAGGGGAGAATTCAACCTTTCGGCTTCAATTCGAACAAGTCTACCTAAAGGGATTGGTTTGGTTGAGAGAAAGCAATGGTCACATGACCTTGTTAGGGTTGATCTACCACTATAGGCACACCATATGCAATCACAGAAAGACAAAGCAATCAAGGCAAGCAAATACACAATCAATACAATCAAAAGAGTTCATACAAGATCCAAATCAAGAAAAGCAACACAAATCAAGAAAATCCATCTACAAACCCTAGAAACAATGATCTACTACTCACAAGTCATAGATCTGTTCAGAAATACAAGTAAAGAGATAAAGAGAGGCATGATAGAACTAGATCGAAGATCGGGAGTGGAGAAGGGGTTGATCCGTCGATTTTCGCCTCTTCCTCTTCCTTCTTCTTCTCTCCTTGCTCCTTTGCTCTCTTTCTCTCTTTCTCTCAGTTCTCAATCTGGAATGAAATGTGTCTCCCCGAAAATGGAGAGATCCCTCGCTTTAAATAGCCTCTGCCAAGATTTGAATTCTGTCAGGCGGCATCTATGTACGGCCCGTACCAAAGTGGTACGGCTATGCCGTACAAGATGGAAGGGAGGCTGGATCGGCTAAGCCTGGTAAGGGCCATACCAAGTCTGGTAAGGGCCGTACCAAGCCTGGTAAGGGCCGTACCAGAGAGTCCAAAAACATCGTTTCTTCGTGTATTTTGCTCTAATCCTGCAGAAAACAAACAAACTCTCAGCAGTACCAAATTCTAAGGATATATCAATGAAATGCACATGATTTTGACAATTTAGAACGTGAATTTGGTACGAAATCAAGTCAAATATAGGCTAAATATGCGAGGTATCACCAATCCACTTCGTTAGTGATATGTTTACATGTCAAACTTTTAAAATTTTGAGCTAATTCAGTATGAAGTCAAGGGGTAAAAAAAAAGATGATTTATAAGTTCATTTTCATTATTTTTTGACTGCTTGATTTTATGCTAAACTAGTTCGAAAAATTATAAATTTGATGTGTAAATGCATCACTCGTGAAATAGTTCGGTTTCAATGATTTGGATGTATTGTTTGAAGCCAATACAATAGATTTTTGAGTTAAGCTCACAAAAAGACTTAGTTAGTTTAAGAACGCCTTAGTTCTACTCGAGTAGAACTAGGGTGTTCTGTAAGTTTACCGAGTTTTTTGGTGAACTTAAGTCTAAAATCCATTAAATCGGTTTCAAATGACAAATCTGAACCGTTGAAACCAGCATACTTTACGAGTGATGCATCTACATATGAAAATTTTAAACATTCAAATTAATTTAATTTAAAGTCAAGCAGTCAAAATTAGAAGATTAATGAATTAATTTTAATGCATTAATTTTTTGAACATATTTTGACTACTTGTCTCTATGCAAAATTATTATTTTTTTACATATAGACGCATCACTCGTAAAGTAAGCGGATTTCAATAGTTCAGATTCGTCGTTTAAAATCAATTCAATGAATTTTAGACTTGAATTCATCAAAGAACTGAATGTCTTAAGAACACCCTAGTTTTACTCATAAGTATGTATCTTCATTTTAAAGTTTAAATAGTCAGTCTGAATCTCTCAACATTTATATCTTACAAACTGGTAGCCTAAATTTACATTCTTTTAGTATTTTTTTTTTACTATTTTTGTAGATGGAAAAAATAAATGTTAAAAAGTATATTCTTTTTTTTTTACGAGGAATTTGAATCTGACTGTTTTTGGATTTGAAAAATGAAAATATAAATTCGGACAATGTGTGCTATACACGATACGGTAGCCTCACTCACTTATTAATTGTAATAAAAGAATCGGTTGTAATTTTTTTTTTTTACCTCAAATCGAAAGAAGCTATAGTACCTAATCTATGCAT
Organism: Carex pumila; assembly: GCA_033356055.1. Lineage (NCBI taxonomy): Eukaryota > Viridiplantae > Streptophyta > Magnoliopsida > Poales > Cyperaceae > Carex > Carex pumila. The sequence continues at coordinate 239,504 of JARJHM010000424.1, forward strand.
AAGACAAAATAATAGGGACATCTAGGTTTTGTCAATTTACATTTCCTTGTTCTCCGTTACCTTTTCTCCGCCTGTTTGTACATTACCTAACACCACGCAGCATCTCTGTTATTTGTTTTTTTTTTTTTTTCCGGAAATATATTAATTTAGATATGTTTCAAAATACGGTTTTTAATATTTTTTTGAAGCTTGTTACTATATAACACATAATCGATATATGGATGACCTGCAATATGTAAATGAGTATTGTGAAAAATATTTCAAATTTATAAACCAAATGGAGGTTTTGACAAGTATAATAAATTACAATAAGATATTATATTCATTAAATAACACGTGTCATATAATTGATTTTAGATCGCCAATAAAATGAAATTTAAAAAATATAATTTGTTGTTGAATATGCGTTACATATTTTTTATAGATGCGGTATTTATATCGGATTGACATTTGATGTAATCGTATAAGAATACAATGCAACCGCATTTCATAAACGAGTTAAAATTAGAGGAGATATTCACTTGTATTCTTTTTTGGTGACAACATATTATATTTTATATTTTCAAAGTTCAAACAGTTAATTTAAACTGTTCAACACATGAATATATTAAAATGTGCTTGCATATCAAAATATATATATTTTTAAAAAAAATTTACTATTTATAAGATAGATAAAAAAAATTCAATGATATGAAAACAATAATTTTTTAAAATACTTAATAAATAGTAAAAAAAATATAAAATTTAATATACAAACGCATTTTAATATATTAAATTATTTGAACTTTAAAAAGTTTAAAAATATAAAATATAATTAAGTATCACTAAAAAATTGTAAGTAGATCCCTCCTTTTAAAATTATTATAGTATTTCATTTGAAAACAAAGGTCAAGTCTTTTGTCACATAGATACAAAACAAAACAAAGGTCAATTCATTTGTCACATAAATACAAAACAAAACAAAAATCAAGAAAGCGGCATTCAAGCAAAAACAATTACCAAGTACCTTGTTTTGAGAGCTCATTGAAATTCACCAAGGCCGAAATTCAAGGATAAATAGTCAGTCCCATAACATAGTTTCCTCTGGTTAAGTGCCTCTTTGACTGAAAGCACTAAAAATGAGGAGGTTCCATATAGATGATAGATCCATTAGGTATTTAAGTTTAGTTATTAAAAAGAAAAAAGAAATGTGTGCAAATGGCCTCGTTGGGCTCAAGATTTATTTCCTCTTTGACTGCTGTCAGCTGAAGAGACTCGCAGTTCTATTTATTCATTAATTCGTTTTATCTCAATATAATATTTAAAAGTTTGTGGTTGAATGGTCCCATTGGTTGTAAGGGTGTCAATATACTCTTTTATTAGTTGATCCGATTTGTATTATATTTAGAAGAATATATATATATGAGGAGAGTTCCAATACCTCATATTTTTCATACCTGATCATATCTCATTTTTTTATATTTTTTGTTTTTAAAGTTCAAATTGTTAATCTGAACTGTTCAACATGATATTTATACTAAAATATGTTTGCGGATGAAATTTTATATTTTTTGAAAAAAAATTTACTATTTTTTAAGATAAGTACAAAATTATTGTTTTTGAATCGTTCAAAAAATAATGATTTTCTACCCATCTTAAAAAATAGTAAAAAAATTTCAAAAATTATAAAATTTCATCCCAACTATATTTTAGTATGGATATCATGTTGAATAGTTCGAATCGATAATTAAGACTTTGAAAACAAAGATATACAATATGAGATATGAAAGGCATGAGGCATTGGAACCCTATGTATATATCCGTATTTATTTCTATGATTGGTAAATGTACTATGTATGTATTGATTTTTGATCTTTAAAATATAATTTTTCTTATTTAGATTTAATCAAACAAACTGAAATTTATTTTAATTATTTGATTTCATTGTTATTCAATTAACATGTTTAATCAGTTGGTTCGTTTATATTATTTTTTCTTTTTTAAAGTTTGTGGGTTTAAATGCCTACTGATAATTTTATAGATAAAAAAAAAACATATTTATAATAAATCAAATAATTTCTATTTATATACACTCTTAATCGCTCTAATATCTTAATTTTCATCTTACTTTATGATTAAATCCACATCTTCAATCGCCGATGCCCTCCGATGGTAATCGGATCTACTCACATTTATTCTCCAATCAAGATTATTACACTCTAATACTTTAATTCTCGTCTCGCATACGACTGGATCTACTTCTTTGAACGTTGTCACACTCCAACAACTGCTGAATCTACTCACCATCACGCTCCAATCAAGATGAAGACTACGCTCCAAATTCCAACGATACCGCATGTTAAAAAGAGAAACGTTTATTTCCTCTAAGATATTCGGCTCTATTTTTAATTTGTTAAACGAACCGATCCAATGAACAACCCCACTCTTTCATAACTATGTGATAAGTGATCTGAACGGTTCATCATTGATATTGCATGGAGATAAATGATCGACGGTTCAGATGTACTACAGTACGGTTAGGTACCTTATCGAATGTCAAACGACAAACCTTTGTTCATGTACAGTGCTGGAATTTTATTTATGCAATTTTTTTGCAACAATCCGTTAAATACATGGAATTTAAAAATTAATAAAAAAATATATATTTTGCATGCCTAATAAGACCATGAATGATATTACAAAAAAAAAAAAGTACAATCGTCGACATAAAAATACTCGTAAACATAAGAAAAATCCCACATAATAAATATCAAGTTTTAAGTGAAAATACTTATATGCCTGTAAAATCATGAACCAACAAACTTCATTGTTAAATGGAAAGATACAAAATTTAGTCATTTGCTAAATATAATAATCAGTCAAGTTCTTTAAACCCACAAACCATAAACAAGCAATTTATCTCTCTCAGGCTTGGAGAAATATAAGCGATCATTGTCAAAAGCAAACGACAAAACGACAAGAAATCAAAACCATACCAAAAAAGACCTTCACGAATCACGGCCTAACACAAACGGAGTACAACAAGCAAAAATGTAATTATTTATTTCAACCAAACAGTCAATTGGTATTTGGTAGAGGTTGAATACAGAAAATTTCTCTATTTTCTTAAACCTCGGGTCGAAGCAAAAACCATCGTATTCGTACCAATTCATATCCGGCCCAGTATTAAGGCCCATAAATGGGTTTTGATCGGACAAGTCCCATTTATTAAAGTTATGGGCTTTATAAATTTGGGCCAGTGATTGGCAGCAAAAAAAATTATTTTGTGCTCTCAAAATGAGAAGCAGAGCCGCTGAGGATCTTGATGCCTTTCAAAATAATAAACTGATTTGGTGGATGCTTCGGTTGTTCGATTAGCAGATTTGGGTTAATAAGTTTTAAACCGGTTTGGATTAAACAGTCGGTTTTTCTGGTGAAATGAATCGGTTCGGTTCATTTTTCAAAATGAGTTTAATTATTCAGTTCGGTTCGATTTAAAAAAAATTAAGTCTGTCTTTTGTCTGAATCAAACATTTAAAATAAATCAAAAATCACACGGACATAATGTATAACACTTGATTTGGTTTAAAAACTGGTTAGATTGAACTAAATAAAAAATTTAAATCCAACTTAAAAAAAATTCAAAGAAATAACTAACAGTGTTCATTTCATGATTAATCTTCTTATATCAGTTCGACTGAGCAAATCAAAATTTGGTTAGTTTGTTTCTATTCAATTTTAATTCAATTGATAAGTTTATTTCGATCAATTTGATTGTATTTTGGAAATGAAATAAGACTTTAATTTTAGCAATTTTATTCAATTTGATTTTTTTTTTTTGTCTGGAAATTTTATCAGAATTTTGTTTCTAATTTGACAGTGGACATGATATCATTCTTGCATTGAAAGATCCTGAATCTATCGGTGGGATATTGATTCAAGAACCAGAAATAAATAACATGCTTTATACACAGTATTTTCGGTTTAAAATTGGTTTACTTTGTAAACAGAAACACATACCACATCAATAAAAACAATAAGCATAGCTTTCTACAATTCTACTTCTTTATTATTATTTTTACTACGAAGTTACCAATTTATTTTTTTTATTTATCGTTCAATAATTATAACTAAAATTCAATTGCAGCAACTAATACCGCAATAAAATAATTTACTAAATACATATTAATGATCCGAAATTACATATAAAGTTGATAATTTGGGATGTTTGTACAACAGCGATTTTCGTATCAAAACACATATAACCATTCTTATTCATTCGAAGAATATGTAAAAGATTATTTTTAAATGAAAAATTCAATAAATATAAAAAAAAATTAAAATTTATTAATTTTAGAAGATAAATAAAATATTTTGAATTTTTAGAAAATAAAAATATGTAATATCGAGATTTCTAAAAAATATATGTAAATCTCTCTTAAAATTTTTGGCGTCAACATCCTTCTTAAAATTGACCGGATCAGATAAGTGTTATAAATAACGGATTTTTTTTTTCAAAATAAAAATAAATAAACTGATTTAATAAAAACAAGCATCTCGCAAAGTTGAATAAACATCTTTGACCAAGAGAAAGACAAACAGAAGAGTAGAAAAATAACGAAGTCAGAAGGACTGAAAATAAAACACGGAACCCGGGATGGTTAGAGCCTCGAGATTCGTACACAAAATGTTGGCATTTAGCGGAGCTGCAGAGGTAGCACGGCCAAAGAAAGTATCAAGCGTTTGCGCTTAATATTTGAACACTCAAATCCATACTGTCTCTGTCTCTCTCTCTCTCTCTCTCTCTCTCTCTCTCTCTCTCTCTCTCCTGACACCAATAAAAGACAACGCAATTCACGGCTTTTTTTATTCACTATTTTCATTTTATTTGTCAGAAAGAAAATTTGAAATTCTCATTAGACCGAATTGTTTTATTATTATTACTGAAATGAAAAAATGAAAGTGGTATTGTTTTTAAAAAAAATTACTCATATCAGCTAGCTTGTACATAGTGGGAAAAATGGCTCCATCACAGAACGACACGATTATGGTACAAAATGGTATGCGAGCCGATTACGTGTTGTGATTCGCGTGTTCGTGGCTTGATCATTTGCGTGTAGTGATTATTTTTAGAAAATTTGGCACAACACGTCATGCAAAAGATATAGTCATGACACAACACATCATGCGAAAACTTTAGTCACGACACAGCACATTACGTGTAATTAAGATTGTTTAACCTTTATCAAATTGTGAATCTGGAATAAACTAATCTAAATTATAATTAAACTGTCACGCGAGTCATGTTTGGTCACGAGACCATCTCTAGACATTTTGATCACAGCACAACACAACACGTGAAAAATTAACTTAATCACAGTACAACAAGATATCAAAATCACAACACATTAATCACAGCACGTTTTTTCCCACTCTAGCTACAGTTATTTGCGCATTTATTTTATCTATAATCAATATCATTTGGTTGCGTAACAAATGGCTGGTGAAAAAAAAAATTCTCTAAAAACAATTTTACTTCCGTCTATTCATTTCACATAAGTAGTAACTAAAAAAAATTCAGCTGATTGGATCGAGGAAAGCTAATTGTGAAAATCATTTGATTGTCCAATAAATTTTTTTGACAAAAATGATTTTTAAAGACCATTACTTCTAAATTTATTATATGCAAACATAAGAACGTACAATAAACAGTCCGTATATATAAATTCATTCTTTTTTAAGTCCATTCAAAATAGATCTTTTCCAGTCGCATAGTATATATACGGTGACATTACATCAACTCATCATACTTGTGATCATAGTGATAAGATTCGCGAATTATTCATGAATAATTTGTCTTTTTTGTAGCGGCAAACTAAAAGCATAATTATTTAGTTAACCGAATTATACGCGAAGAATTCATGAATTCTAAGAATTATTTCTGAACATTTTCTGAATTTTTCTCATGACATTTTTTTTTACTTATTTTTGCTCCTTTGTGGGTCTAGAATCTCCAATCTAGATAATTCTGAATTATTTTCGAATTATATCCAAATTATTTTTGAATTATAAATTTTCACTCCACCGAACTGAATCCGAATTATTCAATTGTCACTAAACTTCTGACTGACCATCTAATTGATACACGGCTGTAAATTATAACTTTTTATTGTTTGATCCGGATTTATTTTACCAGCTAAGCTCATGTTTGATATAAAGTGAAGAATGAGAAAATTATTCTTCACTTGATGAGTCAAACATGAATGAATTATGATAAAATGAGCTGGAGTAAAAATAACATATACGCTTGGTAACATTACGACAAAATTATAATATCTATAATATTTAAATTTTAAATTAATTTGTAATTTAAAACGCTTGCTAGTTGTCCTCAAATACGTAAGACAAAAAATAAACCAATACAAGCAAAAATTTGCTAGCCAAAAAAATACACCACATCAATCATATTATCATCTTGAACACAATATATAATATAATTTTTTAAGCAACCCACAGATAATTAAATACAACAAAATACAATTCAATTATTATTTTAAGCCATAACTTTACTTTTAATCACAACCAAATAAGAATAATATACACCGTCTTAGCATTTGGTAGAACATAGTCAAGGGTGAAACTTCATGACATGGGATAGAGGAATTTATATCACCTGGGATAACATAATAATTATGTTTAGACCTACACTTTGCGATATAAATATGCACGAATATTAAAGAGATCTCATGCATTTGATTTTGAACCAGATTGGTTCGAATTTTATCATGGGTGGAGCTTCATGGGATCTGGAAGGGAATTCATATCAGCTAAGGTAATATAATATTTATGTTTAGATCCGGACCGTGCAATTGAATTCCATACTAATATTAAAAGAGTTTAGTGCATTCCACCTCGAAATCATATTTGTCTGAAGAGGGTTCAAATGCCTTCATCATTTTTTTATTTTTAAAAACTTTAATAACTCAAAATTTAAAATTTAAAAGTTAAAATAAAACCGTTAGCTGTGATTTATGTTATTTTCTCTTTGTGCTCATAAAAAATTATGACAATTCAAATTTATTTTTATGTGAATCAATAAATTCAAAAATCAACATCTAGAAATCATCTATATTAGTGTGTTTTTTACAAACTCTTAATGACTATCAAAATAAAATTGAAATGTCATAATTTTTTATACATACATAGATAAAATGATGTAGATCATATCCATTGATTTTATTTTGAATTATTAAAGTCTTTAAAAATAAAAGCATGTAGAGACAAAAAATAGAGACATTTGAATCTCCCCTCTTCATAGAATAAGAATAAGGTTGTAGCCCTGAGTCCGGATCTCCTAAAGTAACTCAAAATTTGAGTTTGAATCTGGACAATCCAAAAAATATAGGCCAATCAGTTCAAGGTAAAATTTTAACATTTGTACATAATCTAATCAAATGGTTCGGATGTAAATTCAAACTCCGACATACTTTACAATTTCAGTAGCCCAGGGCTCCTAGCAAATATATTGAAAATTAATCTATTTCTTTAAAATTCAATATTATATGATTATTTATGCTTTGAAATTATCATTTTATTCCCAAATTTGCGTTGTAATTGAAAAGAAGCAATTTTGATAAGACTGTAGTTCTTTTCTAGCTAGCCTTCAAATTTTTGAACTCAAACTTGGTCACTAGCCATAAATAATGATTTTGTCTGTTCTCATGAACTGTCTTTTCCAAACCCATTCCGGAAACAATTTTTTTGTGTTTCAAAGAAAATTCTTCTTTTTTGTTTTTCCCTTTTATTTTTAAGAAACAGGTTGTATTTCCAACTTCGTGTATATGTTTTGCAAAAAATGCACTTACTAGGGTGTTTCTTATGTCCATTAAGCTCTTCGGTGAGCTTAGTTTTAAAATCTATTGACATTGTTTTAAATCACGAATTTAAATCGTTGAATCTGGTATCCTTCAAAAGTGATGAGTTTTTATACAAAGTTTTTAAAATTTTAAATTAATTTAGTACAAAGTCATGCAGCCATAAAATATTAAAAAACTAAATGTATTAATAAATTTATAAATCTTGTAACTCTGACTCTTTGACTTTGTATAAAATTAAGTCAAAAATTAAATAACTTTGTATATCAACACATCATTCATGATATAGATCGATTTTAATGATTTGGAATCATAATCTGGTTCTAATTTAATAGTTTATAGAACTAAGCTCACTAAGAAATTTGATGTAGTTAAGAACACCTAGTTCTACTCTTTAATACACATGACAATCGTTAGCAGTAAAATTTTAGGAGATTGGATCCACAATTTATTGTAAACTTATGTGAAAAATATATCACATTTAGAATTTTTTTTTTTTTTATGAATTTGGATATATGATTTATTGCAAATTAAGTGATTCAAATTTTTGGTAGTATATATTAAGGGCTGCAAACGAATCGAACTTACTCCAGTTTCAGTTTGAATAAGATTCGAACCGAATTGGTTTTGCTTTATAACGAACTAATTTCGAATCAAATTAATTGCAAATTACAAATTTTTTGAATCAAAGTATTACGAACTACAATTTTTTTTTGGCACCCTAGTTATACCGGTAGCTTATGCATTAGTTTTTTTTTCGTACATAATGAAATTCACAGTATTTCTTTTTACCTTTCATGAATTCACACTGATGGATTATGGGCCAACTCAAGATTTCCTTACCTTTTACGCTGCTAGATTGATTAAAACCACATCATGTACCTAGTCAAATGGAACTTATTTAATTGTTAATTTGTTATGCTGCTGAAATATTTTTCTATTACAATTTAAAACTATATTAACAATTTTGAGCTCTGATATAAGTTCGGTTCCTATATTTTTAAAAATTGATAGTTGAATCCATTAGTTGTATTATTTGAGATTCAAATCTAAATAATTTGTGAATCAATTTCGAACAAATTATATTCAGTTTGAGTTTAATTTGGATAAGATTCAAACCGAGCTGGTTTGATTTGTTTTAGAAAAAACTAATTTTGAATTAAATTAATTGTGAACTTTCCTCGAATCAAGTTCAAATCAAATCACGAACTACAAAATTTTTGTGCGGCACTAGTCTAGAATTAACAATTTTTTTTATCCATTATGAAACTTCAAGTTACATGTCAAATAAATTTATCTTTGTAATTTTTAACATCATTTAAATTGTTTATAATGTTTTTTTAAGATTATCAGGTAATTCCTCCGTGTTCCTATGAATATAATCCATACAGTTTGACCAAATTAAAAAGGAGTCAAATTATCCATCACCTTTCTTTTTCTATTTTTCTTAAATTAGGTCACTGACACTTCACACCTCACTACCTCTTGGCGTGGTAGAGAAGGACATCTAAAATTTGCCATTTATTTGATTTAGACAACATCTTGTCATACGACGGTTTATACTTGAGCCAATTAATGACCGAGGCTCCAGAAACTTAAAAAAACGCGCAATGGAAATGATGATAAAATTTTACAGCAATGTTTTTTGTTGATGGGGAAAAATGCAACAAAGAAATTGTCGTTTCTGAGTGTCTTGTCCCGACTTGTTAGCACCCATTTGACTTGTGATAAAGTGAAAGTTATATGATTCGACAACCCCACGAGAGAGAAACAGAGCATGAGAGAGAAGATTCTCTCAACGAGGCGAAAAAGAGAGAGAAGAGAGCGCTGTGCTGCCTGTGTTGGAAGTATTGTAATGGCAGGTCTTCAGGCTTTAATTCTTGCTTTACAAAGGTCAGCCACGATTCTCTCTCTCTCTGTCTAGACTATAGCTAGCACGAAACCCTAAACCCTTTGACAATGGTACCTACCTCCAACCTCTGCGTGTGCAGCATCAGCGCAGGTGCATCTCCGCTTTTCCTTTTTCTCTCTTTTCCCTTCCTCCCCTTCTCATTTTTTTTAAAATCTTTTTTTGTAATAAAACCAGCTGGTCTTTTGTTTCATATTGATTATTGTTTTCAGGATATAACAGCGAAGCATTTAGTACACTTGTAAAGTGTGAAGGAAGACTATCCATCGGCCTAAATTAGGTCAAGACATGAATCCATTCCAAACAGAGCTGAACAAAAAATAAAACAAACTTCTGTTAAAAATTGTTTATTTTCGGTTAGCGTTCTTTAATAAAATAACGAGTGCATAGAAATGCGTGAAAAGATTCTCTGAGGTCAAACCCCACTGGGTTTGGTACGTTATTGTTCCTCTTGGATGTTTTTTTTGTTTCTTATAATTCTGTTCTGCTGCCACACTGTCACACTGACACGGTTGTTCCAGTGGGGACCCCGTTTTTGTTAGGATAATCCAAAGTTTCTGCTTTTGTTAATTTTATTTATTAAAATAATCAAAAGCTGTGCAATTCGGCGTTTCGTCTCTACGGGAGAGGATTGGGTACAACCGGAAAGCACCATTTGACTGTGCACATGAATTTACGGTCCTCCGATTAGAATTTTGCTTTAATTGGAAGGCTATGAATGTTTGTGCACGATTAAATGGTACTGTCAGAGAGTACCTGCTCTGCTGTGTCTTTCCGGTTTTAGATTTATTTAGTATTTGGTCATCACACGTGTCATGAATCGTACGATAAGCCAGCTGTACAGACTACAGCTAATTGGCGTAAACTCCAATCGAACAATACAGGGGTTGAAACCCAAACAGTAAAAGTTAGGGATCCGATGATAACTATTGAACTTCAGAAAACAAAAAACAAAATAAACGTTTCAATTCCAAATTAATTAGTGGTTACACATTAATGTATATTGTAAAGCAAACAAAATATGCATGTATGTTCTCTGTTTTAAAAAATCCCTATCACAAAAATCTCTGCTTAACCTTCTCAGAAAATAAGAATGATGTTGATGAAAATGAAGATGAAGATACTTGTAAAGACTAAAATGATCGAATAATGAAATTGCCAACCAATTATTAATAATATATAGCCTAGATAGAAACATAATCTCCATCAATATGATCGAGCCACGTCATCTTTCTTTAAATTATATACATGATTCACAGTTTCACACGTGACAAGAGAAATAACGGACAAAACCGGGCCAGCAAAATTATTCCTCTCAGCTTTATTTTGCTGTGAGTCTTTTGCTCATTATAGTTTGATGAGAATTATTTAACAATTATTCCTCTTAGCTTATTATGTTGATTAATTAGACTTTAAAAACTGAATTTTAACTTTTAATATGACGACAACTTTTAAAATGTTGTGATAATAATTAGTTTAACATCATGCTAGACTTTGAATGCACAATTCGTACTTTCAAATATAATCTAATATCTCGAGAAAACAAACTTTGTCTTATCAAGTTCAACAATTCCAGTTTTAAATTTAAAGTTACTTGAACAAATTATTTCCTGCACAATAATTTACAAAATAATTTATTTATCATAACAAATTATTTAACCGTAAACTATCAGAATACAAAATATTTTAACAGAGCAGTTTTGGCTTCATGCAGCGCACTAATTATAGAACGAAAACAGCGTTGTATGAAGGAAAAAGTGCTCTTTTAAAGTCTTTATCTAAAATTCATCTCAAATAAATAACGTTAAATACCCTTCTGCCGGAATCGCGCCATTTACTACCTTAAACTGCGGTAAAAAATGGTCCATAAAACTGAAATAATTTTAGTCACATGTGAACTCACACGCAGCTGCTTTAGCTTTTGGCCAATCGCTTCGCTTTGATACACTGGCTGTTCCAACTATAAATATCTTTCTCTCCTCCATCACACGCTCCCTCACTCCGCACTCCCTCTCCACTGTCAACGTTTCCAAATTTAAAAAAAAAAATTTACTGAAAAGACAAAAGAAACCCACAAAGCTCTCCTCTCTTCTTCTCGCGAAGTTTCCCCTTCTCGCCTTTCTTTTCATTTATTCCATCTACATTTAATTTCTCTGTGCTAGAAAGAAAGCATGCAAATGGATCAGATCGCACTAACCTCTCAGCCAAACTCGAAGAAGAGAAAGGTGGAAGGAGAGGCCATCTTCCCGCTAGACCACCTCCACCAAGATCTCCTCGAGCGGGTTCTCGCTCGGGTCCCACCTGCCAGTTTCTTTTCCCTACGCTCCGTCTGTAGGAAGTTCAGTTCTGTCGCAACCTCTCCGTCGTTCCACATAGCATGCTCTCAGATTTCCTCCAGAGAACCATGGTTTCTCATGGTCGACCACGATCTACACCGGGCCTCTCTAATTTTCGACTCGTCAGAGGGAAACTGGAGAAGTGTCAAGGCTATAAACAATTTTAACAATCCTATCCCTGTGGCCTCCTCTGGTGGCCTGGTTTGCTACAGAACGGAAATCGGTGAATTAGTTGTTTCTAACCCGGTTACCGGTGTGTGCCGTGAGTTGCCAAATGTAACTCAGCTTACAGAAAGCGAGACGCTCCATGCAATTGCCATGCGTTCTTCAAAAGAAAACCCTTCTACGTACCGAGTTGTTGTGGTCTTTGGTGAAGTACCCAATCTTTCTTTCATGGTGTTTGATTCTTCCAATGACTTGTGGGAAGAAGAGGTAACCCTAGTTCGAAAAACTGACAGTTTCTCCGAAGCCGAGGTACATGGAGAAGAAGAGGTGTATTTCTTGAGCAAAACAGGAGATGTAGTTGCTACTAACATGCAAAGAAGCCCGTCTAAACAATACTCTGCTGTTTTAACAACTGAAAATGGAGAGGAAATGCTCCATTTCCTTAGCCATTCTGGTATTGTGATATCCTGCAATCTCTCACGAAAAACTTTCTTTGAGCTGCCGAGGCTCCTCCCGGTGTATTTTGAGTACTCCATTGATGTGATAGAGTGTGGTGGTGAGATGCTGGTAGTGGTGCTCTCAGAATTTCTTGAGACTTCTAGTCTGAGATTCTGGAAGTACTGTATGAGAGATAGGTCTTGGTATCAAGTCGCCGCCATGCCGCCTTCTTTGTCACATGAATTCTTCGCGAAAAAGGTTGACATAAATTGTGTTGGACATGGAGATGAGGTTCTCTTGTGTGTGAATTCTGGCGAGTGTAGCAGTTGCTTGATGTGTGATTTGAAGAATAATAAATGGATTGAGATGCCTAAGTGCTATGTTAATGGCAAAGAGAAAGAATTCCTCTCAGCATTCTCCTTTGAACCTAGATTGGAGGCCATTGTTTAAGCGGCTACCATTTTCATTTTCCTGTGATCTTTTTTTTTTTAATTCATGTCCTATTGTTTTGTATTGATTGCAAGAGATTAAAATCTTCTCATACAATATTTGTAAAAGCAGAAGATTGAATGATTTCCGATAAGAATCTCATTGTTTGTGAACTTTTTTTTCCTTTCTTTTTCAGTGTTGATATATATACTTGTGCTCTCCTTTGGAAGGAGCATGGCTTATTGGCTTCCACCAAAGAGTCCAAACTCCAAAACGTCTGTAGCTATGGCATCTGTAATCTGTGCGGCTCTAACTGTGTAGCTGTTTGTGGGGTACTATGTGATTGTTACTTTGTTAGGTGCGTGCTACATAATATATGATCAATATTTATAAGAGGACAAATAAATGCATGGTAATATGAGATGAAGGAAATCCATGTATGACAAAATTGTGTCAAATAGCATTTACTAATAATGGAGCATGAATTTGTAAGTAAATAATACAATAAAGATTAAAGGAAATGAAATTGGAAATGTGGATTATTTTTTCTTCATCTCCTGAGCTTTGTCTACTACACAATACTTTTGCTTAGTCACCTTGTTTGCTTTGCTTTGCCTATTGGAAGTCTTTACTGAGTGCAAAGAGGACTTTGCAACAAAGCACTTGTTCTCTTGTACCTTTTCTATTTCTGTGCATTTGCTGTTGCCAAGCATCTTATTTTATATGAATGATAGACGATATGGATTTAATTAGGCGCTGTAGCTGGAATTTTTTTTAGAAACTATAAATAAAAAAAATGAATTATACCAAACCAACTTGATTGCTTAGTTTTTTTTTACAAAAACCATAAAAATCGAGATGATATTTCAGTCCGATTTTTTTTTTTGAACCGGAATGACAATTCAGTGCGAGTCATTTTCACAGAAAAAATACCTTGAACAATTGTGAAAATATATTTGACCGAATTGCCATTTCGGTCCCAAAAAAAAATTCTAACCAAAATGACATTTCAATTTTTATAGTTATTATAAAAAAAAATATCATATTGGTTTCATAAAAATCTTTTTTTTTTTTTTAATTATGGTTTATAAAAAAAATCGTGTAGCTGGTATCAGTTTTAGTAGGCTGCTGACCACTGTTGCTGGTTAATATAAACTGTTTGAATTAATTACATGCCAAAAATAATAAACAAGGATTAGGAATTAGGGAGCATCTAGCTATCCCTTAGTAACAATCCCCCATTTATCCCCCGACTATTAACTACTTAAATAACTACTAACTACCTAGGGGAACCACTTACTATTTGAGGACCATGTAATATTTGAAAGATTTTACAACTGGCACGTACAAATATTTATCTATAATGCATAAAGTATTCATCTGGAACGCATCAATTATTCATCTCTAAGATATCAAGTATTAAAAAAAAAAATGGACACGTTTTTAAAGGTGGTTTTTTTTTCTCCGTTCAATTTAATCAATATTTCTAACGATCGGTGAGAAATTTTGCAAATCTAAAATCACGAATGTTTTGTACATAATTTTATCTTTCAAATAATATCCATGATGATATACTTTCGAGTTGTTCGTTTCACAAGTATTTATCATCATCGAGAAAATATTCATCATCATCGTGCAAGTGCAAATATAAAAACTGGACACATCACTCATCTATCTTTTACACACTTTTAGAGGTGGATTTTTTTTTCTCCGTTCAATCTAATCAATACTTTTGACGATCTGTGAGAAATTTTGCAAATCTAAAATCATGAACGTTTTCTACACAATTTTATCTTTCAAATGAAATCTATGATGACATACTTTCGAGTTTTTCATTGCACAAGTATTAATATCTTATCACGCAAGTATTCACTCCTAAGATATTAAGTATTCATATTTAAGACATCAAGTATTCATTCATATGCCTCTATTTTTTTATTTTTGTTTACTACTTCAATAACTACTAACTACTTAGAGGGACTACCTAATATTTGAAAGAATTTACAACTAGCACGCACAAGTATTCACATATAATGCATCAAGTATGCATCTATAACACATCAAGTATTCATACCTAATATATCAAGTATTTAAAAAAAAATGACACATTTTTAGAGGTGGATTTTTTTTCTCTGTTCAATATAACCAATATTTCTGACTATCTGTAAGAAATTTTACAAATCTAAAACCATAAACGTTTTCTATACAATTTTATCTTTCAAATGAGATTCATGATAACATACTTTTGAGTTGTCCATTGCACAAGTATTCATCCCTTATAGAGAAAATATTCATCTTTTGTCGTGCAAGTGCAAATATAAAAACTGAAAACATCACTCATCCATTTTTTACATGTTTTTAGAGGTGAATTTTTTTTCTTTGTTTAATCTAACCAATATTTCTGACAATCTATAAAGATTTTGCAAACCTAAAACCACAAACGTTTTCTATAATTTTATCTTTCAAATGAGATCCATTATTACATACTTTTGAGTTATCTGTTGCACAAGTATTCATCACTCGTCACCCAAGTATTCATCCATAAGATATAAAGTATTTATTCATACACGTTGAAGTATTTATTTATATACATCTATTTTTTTTCAAAATTTGTTTTTATGTCATTTCTTTGTAATAAAAAATAGTTGCCACATGTTTCACTATCAAAACAAAAATAACCTATCAAATTTTATAGATCATTGAATTGACATGTTACAAAAAAAAAAAAAAACATAGAAACAATGTTTAAAGGAAACAAAATATACTTCATTGAAGTATTCATTCATATGAGTTGAAGTATTCATAAATAAGATATCAAGTATTCATACCTAAGATATTAAGTATTCATCCATACAAGTTTAAGTATTCATTTACACACCTCTATTTTTTTTTCTGTCATTTCTTAGTACTTAGTACGCACTACCCTAATTCATGAACCCAACTCCTAATCATAATAATTAAATTTTTGATAACAACATCTCTAAGTATTGATATATATGCAAAAGAAATGTTATTATGTAAAAAACTAATTCTTCCTGATATAATTATTTCACATTGCACAAGTTTTGTAAGTGTGTTCAAGTGCTCATACATATATGTATAAACAAAAATATACCTACATATAATATGTAAAATATTCACACCATCTAAATAATCATGAAAACACTATATATTATTCAAATTATTCAAACTAACAACCAAAATTATTAATAATAAATAATTGTTAATTCGGTATTATTGATACAATAGAGGCTATTACAATCACAAAATAACAAATAACCCAAAAAAAAAAATAACACACGCCTTCAAATTCTAGAACAAATCATATAAAACAAACTAACATTAAAATCTTCATACAAACGATTCTAGTCTAAACTGTGGAGGCACAAAAGATCCCTGTTGATTTTCTTCTCCTTCGAGTTCAGAGGTCTGAATCTTACACAATCTGTTACATTTGATATTTTCACTTTCCGATTTCTTTTCAATTTAAATATCTAATAGTGAGAAAATGAACCAATTACTAACAAGTGCCCAAAGAGAGAATAAGGATAATAGTAACTTTACAAGTAAACTGATTTATATGCGAGTTTAAACTAGTACCAAATTGTAATTACCAGATTTTGTGAAGTAACTTTAGAAGGTGAAATTAGGATAATAGTAAAAAATAGCAAGTCACAATATATATGCAATTTTTTCAATCAAGGCACTGCTAGCTTTAATTAGAACTCACCACACTAAATCAAGTATACTAACCTTTTTAATTGGATGATAACAGGTAATTGTCTTGATTCGACCTTCTTTTGTCGATTCGAATTGGGAAGGTAGCTAGTGTAAGTTGCTGTCACGTCGAAGCTAGTGTGCCTATTGTGATCTGACGGTGCCACTAGATGAGGTTGAGAAGGGAAGCTGTTTTGTTGGACTGGACGCACAGGAGAGAAGAGCCTCGATTCTATTTGTTTTAACATCTTTAGGTTTGGTCTTCTTTGTTTAAAGTTAATATGAACAATTACTTCTCTGAGGCGAGGGTCTGGCACTGTTTCTCGTCAAAACTTGCACCATGCGCTTCTTTAGATCAAAACTTAATTTTGAATAACTTGATGGTACCTCACTCATATAAAAACCAGAATCAAAGAATTAATCTAGTGAATAATACTGGTGTCTGGACTGGCGCATGAAATCAGAGAAACTCCACATGAATCTTAGTGCGAGATGAATCATTTAAGCTAACCTTATACCACAAAATAAAAAGTGTGAAATTGAAATAAGGTAAATAAAAAACATTAACTTGTAGTATCATCATGAATTAAGAGAAATAAACAATAGATGACCAATTATAATGTCATGAATCACTTCTCTCTAAGTTTCTACTTTTGTAGACGAGCAAACAGGGAATACTTTGTTTGCTTTTTAAGATAAGAAACTAAGGATCTCAGGTACATTATGTTTGAAGCCATTTAAGTTGAAATTGACCCTTGAATTTCTAATCTCAAATCAATTGAAAGTTATAACATCAATTAATCCTAGTAGAGCTTTGCTACATGAAAGCCAGTAATACTAATCGTCAATCGCCATAATTAAGCCAAAATAGTAAAACGAGTAGTAAATTACTAGTGGTTTGACTTAAATCGCCATATGCAATCCAATTTCTCGTCAGTTCAATTGATCCAATTTTAATTTTCTGAGTCGATTTATCATAGGGAACTGACCTTGACCAGCTGGAGAAAGAGGACAACGGAGGAGTGTGCCTGAAACCCGCTTGAAAGCTTAAAGCTACGATCAATGAGACTGGCAGTAACAATGTCGCAACCAATGGCGATCTTGCCTCTATCGCTGGAGCAGCATTGGATCCTTTCGATGATCTCGGCAAGGATCGCGGCCTTCCCATTGGATTTCTCATTGAAGAACTTGAACTTGCGCCACTGATACTTTCCGATCTGTTTCTCTCCGTCGAGAAGCCTTCGTGTCCACTAGAGAGACGGAGGACGAATCAGAAGTGAAGTCGGAGAAGAGATCGAACATGTGGCGGTTGAAGAAAGAGAGATCGGAAGAATCGTGTTAGTTCTTTTGAGTTGTCAACAAACGAGAAAGGAGAAGGAAAAGGAGAAGGGATAAAAAAAATGGAGAGGAAGGAGAAAGAAGGTAAATAGAGAAATTAGTTAAGTTGTTAAGTCGTTACTTGTTAGTATGGATAAAGAGTTCGGGAGATAAACGGGGGATGGAAGAACGGGGATATTATAATTACCCTAGGAATTATTGTTGAACATATATAACATTTATTAGACTGGCTATTGCTAAATGCACCGTTCAGTCATTGACTTACAGCAGCTTTAATGCAAGCATTAATTTCCTTAATTTTAAGGGAAAATTTCCACAGTACCCATACAAATTTGCAAAATAACCAATTTATCCGTGAAAACACCATAATATCCAATATATCCATAAAAAATTCTAGTCTTTTCTTCTATCTCCTTTTATTTATTCAATTTATTATTATTTTAAACAGAAATTGACAAATTTACCATCCCCCATCTCTCTGCTTCTCCTTCACCCTTTCACTGTACCAACTGTCTTACGCCATCATATAATTTGACAGTTCGCTAGTAAAAGTGAAAATATTCGAAATCACATTGATTCAGAATACAAAAAAATTCTAAAAGTATATATATGGCCAAGATGACTAAATCAATTTTATGAAGGGAATATATACTAGCTTTTTTAGGCAGAGTAATGGTGGTTATACAGTGGGAAAAAAAAGGTGAATGAATGACTGCAATCGGATTGGTTGGATATTGTTCGGACTAACATTTGCTTCCTCTCAACTGTGTTTGACTGGATAACGGAGAGGATCAGGTAGAGTGTTAAACGGGCTCCAGTAGATTCTTTACACCTCTGTTACATGTACAATGTCACAGAATATTGGGAACCATAAGCCACAAAGGATTTTAATGTGAGCAAATTGGAATGAGAAATGCGGTTTAGGATCTCAAGTGACAAAGGCTAAGTAATCTTCATCAGGGGACCATGGGCCCCACATGACAGTGGCTCTGTCACAGCACGACACTCCCCATTAGAAAATAGAACAATCTAAAGGTATGAGAAGGTAAACTACTGGAGACTGAGACAATGAACGAGAGAGAGATAGCATCAGCAAGATTAATTATTCACAATTTTAGAAAAATCAGCTATCAGCGTTAATTCCTACAGAAATTAGAAAAAAATCAGCTATCAGCATTAATTCCTTCATTGAATTGCTCTGCCATTAATATGGGGGTATAAGGAGAAGGACAAAGGTAAGAAGAGAGGAGGAAAGAAGAGGGTATATTTGTCAATTTCTGTTTTAGAATAACTAAATAATTGATTGGATAAATAAAAGGGATATAAAAAAAGATTATAAATTTGTATGAGAATATTGGTTATTATGAAGAAATTGGCTATTTTGAAAGTTTGCACGGCTACACTAGAAATTTTCTCTAATTTAGTCCAAAGCTTTTACAAAACTGCTGCTATACTAATTTACTTACTGATGCCATGCTCAAAATTTGTTTTAAAAAAAAAAAGATTCAGCAATTTGCAAAATTTTCAGAAATATAGTAAAATTCTCATGTTGGCTTAGGGATTTCATCACCAACAATTAGCGGTAAAACAGAAAATTAATAGCCAGAGTTACATTTTTGTCAGCATTATCCATCCTATAGTATGAATCTATGGTTACAAGTCAACAATTTCAATTTTGTTCTGGTATATGAGGAGGGATATCACTTTGACAAGTTTTATCTTGACAATATTGGTAATTTCAAAAAATAAAGCTTAAATTTGAAATTCAAAATATAGACGTGATCTATATTATTCGAATATCAATTTTGTAAAATATGATGAAATTTGATTTTTGTTTCACTGGAAATTAAGTGATATAAAATTTCAATGGTCCCAATGTAATGGTCCTTGACAAATTTTCATAAATGTAAATTTATTGGAGAATTCATTATCTGTAATTAACAGTCCCAAAGTATTTTAATTGCCTTGTACCAATTCATTATCTGTAATTTACATGTGAAATTGGTGTTATGTACAACCTTATAATTAATTACTGCAATTTTAATTTATCATTTCATTCATGCAATTTTGTATAAAATTTTGGGATATATATGATGCATTAAAAATTGGAGGCACATAATCCCTCTTTTTAATAAAACCTTTTGACTAATGACATGATGAATTACTGTTTTATTAATTACTAAGCTTTTGCATCTTCCTGAGTAAGACACAGTGCAAGCAAGCCTTGATGTGTGTATATATATATTTAATTAATTTGATTAATCAGTAAAAATTTCTTGGAGATGTGGATGGTTCTATTGGGGGGCACACAAAGGAGCAGACATTCTCCGAATTTTTGCAAATGGTGGGGACCAAAAAAATCACCAAGAAATGGCCTAAAGTTTAAAAGAAAAAGATACAAAGGTTTTATTAAAAGGAAAAGAAAATGATAAAAGGTTTGACAAGGGTGGCAAGCGCAACTCTTCTTTCTCTTTGTCAATGCTTTTACGAAATTAAGAAATCGGAGCTCTTCATACAAAGCAAACGAATATAAAAGTAAATTAATTTAATTAATTAGCATGCAAGGTTTTTGTTGGCTAACTTAATACCCAACAAAAGACAAAGAAAAGTTACTAATTTAGCGGTTCACGTGGAACAGGTCTATGACATGCACAAGCATGCATGAAGCATCCATTGCTGGAAACAAAAGCAAAGTGTTAAGAAGGCAGCACGAGTGCTGTCGTGCTTTGGCCATTGGGTAATGTAACAAAAAATAATTAATTAACTTAATTAAAAGTAAAACAGAGACCTGACAAGGTACAATGGAGGCTTACACGTGAGAATGTGAGACAAAGATGGAAGCCACAAATCCTTGGTTTTACCAAAAGCACCTCTATGCTTTGCTTTACCTTTACTAATCCTTTGTTATCATAATTTAAAAAAAATAATCCTCTGTTATCTTGAAGATAGAAAAGAAGAAATTAAAGAAGAGACAAAAAGCTGACTTCTACCTGTAATATAGTACTTATATTCTGGAAAATTTTAATTATTTACATTTTTTTTTTTGCTTTTTCAGAAGTCCATGGGTGAAGGACTAAAGGGCGTGTGAGAAACTGAGAATCCTATTTTTTGTTTATAGTAATTCAAATATTTATTGTATATAAAGAGTATAATTGCAGAGTAGAACTAGGGTGTTCTTAAGCTCACTAAGTTTCTCAAAAATCTATCGAATTGGCTTCAAACAATACATTCAAACTGTTGAAATTATTTTGCTTCATGAGTGATATGTTTTTATGTCAAATTTATAATTTTTCGAACTAGCTTTATATAAAGTCAAGAGGTCAAAAAATGATGAAAAATGAACTTATAAATCGTCTTTTTTTTACCGCTTGACTTCATATTAAATTAGTTCAAAATTTTAAAAAATTTGACATGTAAACACATCACTCATAAAATATATTAGTTTCAATGGTTTGGATGTATCGTTTAAAATCAATTCATTAGGCTTTTTAGTTAAGCTCGTAAAGGAACCTGGTGAGCTTAAGAACACCTTAGTTCTACTCATAATTGCATTGTTAAATTGATGCACAAGAAGGAACCTTATTTTTTTAGATCTTCTAATGAACCTTTGCAGTGCTAGGGTTCCTTTTAGTGCATTGAAAAATCATTTAATTATACATGTTAGATATGATTTTTTAATTATAAAATAAAAAAATGCTGAGAATGGGTGACGTTTATTGATGTAATTAATCCAAAATGCAATATGTGCTTAGAAAATAAATTGAATCCACCTCTCAATTTTATTAATTTTTCCATGCACCGGAAAAAAAAATACACACTTGTTTATTTTAATTCAGATACGCATATTCGGTTATCCCATTTTTATGAGAGAATATGATAATTTCAGTTGAATTGGAAATGTTTTTCAAGTATTATATTATTATCATCTTTTCCTTGTTATTTGAATTTTTTTTCTTAAACACAGATGAGCAGATTTTTCTTTTCCTATATCATTTGAAAAAAAATATTCACATTGACATTCATAATAACCATTATCTCAATGATAAACAAAAGTTTACTCGGATCTAATTTTCTTCTATGCATCTAGATAATATATGTGAATTAGCATTTAAATTCTTAAATTCCAACTGAATATAAATTCACATGTAAATTTTATAATTCTTTTTGTAGTTTCGTATTTGAGTGTTATCAAAATCCGATTTGAATCCGATTCATTACCATATAATTATAGATTATAAATTTGTAATGAATTAATTCAAATGTGAATTATACGAGAATTCAATCTGAATTTGATCCACTGGCAATCCTATATATACAAAATAAAGAACGATTTTCATGGGAAATAGAGAATGCACGAGAAGAACTTACCTGAGCATATTATAGTATAATATAGTGTTTTATATCTTTATTTTCATTCACTGTATATCACGATGTATATGTTATTATGTTTTAATTGGATAATAAAACTTATATAAGAATAGAGAACCATTTTATTAGTAAATGTAAAAAGAGGAGAGATGCAATTATATCATTTTATGGTGACACATTTTGACATCATATTTTTATAAGTTATTTTTGTAATTTTAAAATTCAAACAGACGATCCGAACTGTTCAACATGATCTTCATATTAAAATGTGCTTGGAGATCAAATTTAACATTTTTGAATTTTTTTTAGTATTTATTAAGATGTGTAAAAAATTATTGCTTTTAGATAATTTTGGATTATTGGAAAACAACAATTTAAAAAAATTCTAAATAAATAGTAATAAAATTAAAGAAAATGTAAAATTTGGTCTCCAGATACATTTTAATATAGACATCACATTAAATGGTTCGGATCTACTATTTGAATTTTGAAATCGCAAAAATAACTTATAAAAATACAATGTCAAAATATATCATTATAAAATAGTGTAATTGGATCCCTCCTCATGTAAAAAACAACATATAATATTAACTTTATAGCACGTTAAATTTTTACAAATAACCTTCATTTTCGGAAACAAAACAAAACATCATTGTTTTTTTTTTATTGTTCATCGCTTAGTCTTGGCAACAATCCACATTCGTTGTTGTAGAATTATAATATAAAATGCGATCGAGATCGTTCATGGAGAAATTTTACATAAAAAAAATAAAAATAGAGCCGTATCGTATTATGAGCATATTATCTAAATCGGACGATCAAAATTGAATGTCACATAATCTCTATTATCACCACAATAACAACAATCTCGTAGGGTAAAGAAATTTAGATCCTAAAAGACTCGTCTTTAGTCTAGTAGCAAAGACATATAATTTCTATGTAAAAGATTATGAGTTCAAAATCCGGATGGAAGATATCATTTGTTATATTAACAAAGGTATTAAATAGTTTGGTGGTTTGACCTCCAACCTTTATTTAAAAAAAAAAAAAATTCAGATCCTCTCCGGTACCGTAATAAGAAATCTTTTGTAATTAGTAGATCTGTACCATTATTTTTTAACTTGGCATGAATCTCAAAGTCCAATAATACTGTCTCCAAAGCTAGTCTGTATCTCAAAGTGGTTGGAAGTTAATCTCAAACCGTAAAGTGATAAGAATCTCGTACAGTAACAGGGAGGATACCTTTTCAGGGTAAAGATATTGACATAGCAGTTTTGCTTTATACAGCACGTAAGTCATATACAATGCTATTTTGACTCTTTTGTTTGTATGTTGTGTGAATCAAAAACTGCGCTTTTAATATCTTTATTTGAACACAAACTCATTTTTTTTTTCTTTTTGAAACCATATGTATATACAACTTAACTTCAAAAAATTTAATTTACGAAGTTTAATTAAGTAAAGACCAGCATTTACTGCTTTAATGTGATGAGCTCAATTGTATAAACCAAAACATTAATTAATTGTTCTTCAAAGGCAGTTGAACTGTAAAAATTACTTGTGCTATGGAAACGAAATAGTTGTATATATAAAGGAGGAGGGATCGGATTACACCACTATTTTGGTGACATGGTGTGACAATGTCCATTTTTGAAATTTCAAAATCCAAATAGTTGATCCAAACCGTTTAATATGATGAATATATTAAGAGTAACTTGGAAATCAAATTTTACATTTTTCTGAATTTTTTTACTATTTATTAAGTATTTAACAAAATCGCTATATTCAGACCGTTGAATTTTTGAACCCCTCTAAATAAACCCAAAAAAAAATTCAGAAAAATATAAAATTTGATCTGCAAGCACATTTTAACATATCCATCAAGTTAAACGGTTTGGATCGACTATTTGAACTTTGAAAATGAACGGTATTATCCAATGTCATAAAAAAATGGTGTCATTTGATCCCTCCTCTATATAAAGAGAAGAATAAAATAATTTTCTTATAAAAATTTAAATAAAAGAGAGCAAACAATTAAGAGAGAGAGAGAGAGAGAAAGTAAAAGGTTAAGGTTTACCTGCACCGGATGCTGGCAGCTGGCATGCTGCACACGCCTGCAACAAGTATCATAGTTTCCTGTTAAAGGTGTTTTTGTTTTTCCTTCTTTTATATTTTCAGTAGAATGGAAGAAATTAAAGCTCTCATGAGTCATGAATCATGCATGCCCTTTAAAAGTTGCGTCTCCCCTCTCCTCGCAGAGGGAATCTGACCTCTCTTAGACTATTCAGTATTCAGTATTCACTATACCAGACTGCTCAGCCCTTTGACTTTGTCCTTATTAACATATCAACGGGAAAAAAAGAAAAACCAAAACCAAAACCAAAACCAAAACCGGTGTGATTAGAAAGGAATTTCAATTGATACACCTCACGATTGATTACAAGCACATGTTGCATGACTCGCATAAAACTGGACAGTTTGGTCCTTCTATATAGGATTCTTACATGGAGTAGGTAAGTTGGAGCATAGTGACAAATAAATAGTTTGGATTCGATTCGGTGAAATTAAAAGTTCGTGATTTAGATATAATTTGAAAATAATTTAGTACAATAAAGAAACAAAACAAAAATCCAATCCCTCCCTCCCCCCCCCCCCCCCCCCCCCCCCCCCAACAACCCCCAAACCCACATTTTAAATTTTTTTGTGGTTTTTCTCGTGAATAATTCATTACTTGTGTTTTATTTGTGAATAAAACATATTATATATATATATTTTTACATATAATTCAGAGTTCGGTTTGATAACGTCAAAAAAAATAAATAATACACAAATTTATCATGAGTCTTGTTACTATGAGTGGGAGCAATTCGATGGCCCAATGTTCGGTCAGAAACATGTCTGATCTACATTGATATTTGTGTGCACTTAATTTGTACGAATTTTAAGTTGTTCATACAATTCTCAATAAGAATTGAAGGATTTGATCTAATATTGAACTAAATTTGATTTGATGTCTATTGGATTGTATTCCTTACATTTGATCGAATAAAAAAAAAGTGTGAGAATTATATTTAATATCATTAAAAATTTAGAGTAATTATATTATCCCCGCAAATATGTCCTCTAACTGTCCCCGCCGAACTCCGATAATTAGTCATAACAAATTAACGGTGAAAGTTACCAAATTAGAAACTGAAGTCTCTCCGCCTCCGATCAGGCCTCCGCCTCTTTAGGCCCTTCATGGCCTTCGTCTCTTTTCTTTCTCAGCGTAGTGCACCGTCAAGATCCGGTGAGGAAAGAGTGGTACACCGTCGAGATTCGATGAGGAGAGTGTGGTGCACCGTCGAGATCTGGCGATGAGAGCGTGGTGCACCGTCAAGATCCGGCGAGGAGAGCGTGGTGTATCGTTGAAATCCTACGAGGAGATCCGGTGCGATCCGACACTATCTTACCTCGT
Organism: Carex pumila; assembly: GCA_033356055.1. Lineage (NCBI taxonomy): Eukaryota > Viridiplantae > Streptophyta > Magnoliopsida > Poales > Cyperaceae > Carex > Carex pumila. Next base: position 265,514 of record JARJHM010000424.1, read on the forward strand.
CCCCGATGAGATCCAGCGGGGAGAGTGTAGTGCACCATCAAAGGGGGTCCATGCTAGCCTAGCAAAGATTGTCAGAGTGCAACATATGAATACTTCATTAGTTAGATATGAATACTTAATGTTGTCAACATATAAATATTTCATATATACATTAATTAGATATGAATACTCCATTTGTTATATATAAATACTTCATACCTTCAAGTATGAATAGTGTTAGTATCACGTGTGAATACTTACTATAAATTTTTTTTTTTAAGTGAATTGAAGAGGTGTCTTGGAAGAGGTAAGTATTAGTTAGATATGAATACTTCATTGTATAGATTCGCTGTAGTGGTCTCCAATTTTGGCAAATGTCATTTTCAAACAGTTGCGATCCTCAATCCAGGTTGTCAGGCGTTGTCAGTGGTCCCCCTGGTCGTTATTGGTCCCCAAGATTAATGGTCTTCTCCAGTTTGTGTTTACATATGATGAATATTGTAGATAATAAATATGAATACTATAAATCTGTAGGTATGAATACTATACATTTTGACGTTGAATAAAATCGTGTTAATCATGCTCATTGGCGGGAGTTACCACGTGCGCGTCAGTTAGTGATCCCCTGTTGTACTTTTTTTTGTCTTTTAGTGTGGGGAACAGATAGGAGACGGAATGAGGGGTACTGTTAATCGTTCCCAAAAATTTATTATTGTTGTTTCAAAGGAAAAAATGTTCATTGCAGTTGGACGGGAAGTGATTTAAATTTTTTAGTCTAATTTAGCTCATATTAAAAAAAAAAAGCCCGCCAACAATCACTTATAAATTATAATTAATGACATCGAGATATTTTATTATTCTGATTATTATCTAATCTTTCATGGTTATATTGTTATTGTCACTATTAGCCAATAATTTTGTCAATTTCATTCAGTCTGGTCGTCTAGAGATACTACATAATTTGTCAATTCATTCAGATTTGATTACCACTTTGTTAGTACATAATTATTAATTTATATATTAAGATTTAACGGCGGTGCTTAGACAAGAAACTGTTACATCTTCTTATTAATTCTTTTGACCTCTAAATAAATCAAATTCAAGTCCTACTTAATTGACTAAAAATGACCTAATACAATTCCAACTAAACTCTTTAACCCACTTGATTTTCACCTCTAATTAACCTGATATATATTACAGAGTGCGTATGTTTTTTTTTTTTTTTTTACTTTATATATTTTGAAGCCTGATTAGTGATTTGTATAAGATTGAGAAATTTTAAAAATTATGAAAAAAAGGGAAGCTAAAAGATTTTGAACTATAATTTTCTGACCAGGCGAACATTTTTTGTACAAGATCCATATTCAATGGATCCACTGCTTTTCTTAGTAGAAAAGCAGCCGACTGCTCTCCATTTTCTCTCTATATCTCTCTTCAAAGAAGAGAAGAGAAAGAAAGTGAATCACGTGGGCCCCAAAGTAAGAGGAGAGAGATAGAGAGAAGAGTATGGGAATAGTATGGAAAGAAAAGCACCGGATCTCATTTCTTTTGTTCAAGCCTAACTGTGACCAGATGCAATAAATATATGAACTATTATTTTCTGAATAAATTTAAGGAAAAGTAATCCTCACGATGAGTTTAAGCTATGTTTCGTGGATACAGATATGGTTATCATATTTGATACTATACAGATACGACGATACAGTAATTTAAAAAAAATATAGAATTTGATACGTTTATTATATATATTATATTATTATTTTTATTATTGTTATATTTAAATTAATCACACTCAAATATAAATTAAATATTATGATTACTAACATATATCAGATGAGAGATTCTAATGTAATGACAAGAGTTTTGATGCTCAACCCATAGAATCTGGGTTTGAATCACACGTGAGCAAAAAAAATGGAAATTCAAACCTGCCGTGTCGGTAGCGTATCCTACATATTGGGGGCGTATCAGTGCGTATCTCATAACGTATCAGAGACCGTATCAGTCAGTTAAATATATTAAATAATCAGATATACCTATTGTGGATGTATCAGACATGTATCGTTATCCGATATGAGTACGGAACTATATATGAAATATCGGAATAACATATATAGTAAGTAGAGGAGGGTTCAAGTGCCTTCATTTTTGTGTCTCCATCATGCCTCTATTTTTAAAAAGTTAAATAACTCAAAATTTAAAACTTAAACGGAAAAATAAAACCGTTAGATGTAATCTATGTTATTTTCTCTATGTGCCCATAAAAAATTATCACATTTTGATTTTGCTTTTATATGAATCAATAAGTTGAAAAATCAACGTCTAGAAATTATCCACATTTGTATATATTTTTACAAGCTCAAGATGACAATCAAAACAAAGTTGAAATGCCATAATTTTTTACATGTGCATAAATAAAATGATATAGTTTATATCCAATGGTTTTATTTTGAATTTTAAGATTTAAATTTTGAGTTATTAAAGTTTTTAAAAATAGAGGTATGATGGAGGCACAAAAAATGAAGGCATTTGAACCCTCTTCTAGTAAGTATTAAGGAAAGGTTACCCAACTAAACTATATTTGTACTAGGCAACTTTATATTTAGGTGAACATTTTTTTAAAAGATTTGTATTAGACTTTGATGAGACATCTAACACTCCTAAATTCTAATTTTATGAAAGGTTATCCAGGACCGGTGTTTAAGATTTTGGAGTCCAGAATATAAGAAAAGTTCGAATCCTTTATGTACATACAACTTTCATTGATATACCAATAAATTATATCTATTTATAGAAAAGTTTGACTCTTTATATATATATAAAGATTGAGCTCTAATATTTATTTATTTTTAATATATACAAACTAATTTTTTTGGGGGCCTTTTTGGATCTTGAGGCCTTGCACCTAAGTCGAGTTTAGATCCAGTGAAGTAACTCAATTTTTGAGTTTTAAATTGGAATTGTCCTATTTGAATTCTTGATAATCTATTCAAAGTGGAGTGCATGCATCCCGAGAGATGAATTCGAATCACGAAACAATCTCAAGTGACGGATACAAATCGGACGGTCCCAATCCAAATCCAAAAAATTAGGTTACTTTAGAGGATCCGGACCCCACCTAAGCCGGGGCTGACCGGCTGAGGTCATCCAAGGTGTCTTTTCTGAGCAAGTTTAGGCCATAAACAGGATTACTGTGCCGATGAGAGCATAAAATTATATTTTTTATAATTGGACCAGAGCATAAAATTTGTATTAAAATTTAAGAAAAGGTTATAAAAATATATTACAAAACTAAAAAATCTTTTAATATAAAATAATTATAATATTATATTCCATTCTAAATTTTTGGTCTAACTTTAACCTTTAACTCTTTTATATATCCAAAAGCAACACTGCTGCCTAATACAGCATACAATGTTCGTCTGGTCAGAAAACCTAACACAAATCCAACTTAAACTCCTATGGATGTTCGATTTGGGCCATCATATCAGAATTAAGTTCATACATAAATCTTTAAGATCAGTGCGGATTAAGCAGGGGCAAATGCATATAGAATAAATGGAGATTAATTAATTCTCATTTAGAAAAAAATATCATAAGTAATATAAAACTAATTTCTATTTTTAGTATGGAAATTTTATTTAATTAACCCTCGTAGTTGGAAAGTTTGACTCCACCTGAGATCAAGTATGTACAAATCTTGATACAGAACGAATGATTCCAACCGAACATTTCTGAAATGATGGAACGAACGGTTCTAATCCAACGTCGAATCAGCTCATCAAACCGCCTTTTCATCCATTTCGTTCTTGCATCTTATCGTCTCATTTCTGAAATGACGGTGTAGACTGGAGAGAGATCCGGCCCGTGAACGAAATAAAAAATTGCAAAACAAAGCCCATGTCTTAAAGAGTAAGCAAGTTTTTAGTTTAAATTTCTTTATGATAAATGTACATTAGTCTTTAATTAGCTAGGAATTTAGTACAACCATTTTTTGCTATCTATAGTACCATTCTTTTTTTGCTAGAAAGGATACTCTTTAACTTACATTGAACAGCTTATCTTCAAAATTTATTCACAATGTTGAAATTGATCAACAAAATTTACAACTAGGGAATGCTACAACAATGAAATTACATACATATACATGCAAAAAGGAAAAAAAAAAAAAACACGTGACAATCTGCTATTTTTTTTAATGGAGAAGAATGTATAAATACATTATATTGGGGTCCATGCTGACGATGCTTGGTATTCAGAACTTACCTCAAAAAATTTCGGGAAAATTCCTTTGCTGTTTTAGCAGGAAAATTAGCTAACAGAGTTTGATCATGTCACAACTCGTTTGAAAGGCTAAGATGGTTTTCGTCACCGGCATCAGTCTCTTGTTCAGTGGTGAATGGGACCCAGTCATCAGGGATGACGAGAAAGTATGATGACATTGCTTTCCGGAAGCGCGATTTGTACTCCTTCGGTGAAATTACAGTGGGAGAGACGTTCTTTGGACCACCTAAAATACCAGAAGCTTTAACCCAAGTCTCGAGATGCTTGTCCCAGGTGTATTTCCTCATGAAGTCTATTATTCCTATTATGAGTTCGTGTTTGTCTTCATCTATGCCGACTAGGAGGGAATAGTCCATCACATCAATTGACTGCAAAACATAGTTGTCAACAAAACAATGTTCAGTAATTTATTATAAGATTCAAGACAACTATCCAAAGATAGTTGTCAACAAAGTGCCATTCCTAGCTAGATTTCTAACGCCCACAATACCAGTACAACTGGTAGTAAAGACAAGCCCAAATCAGTCACAACCCAAAATAAGCGGTAGATATAATTGATATGGACAGGTATCTGGAGTTCCTGATCTGCACTTGCATTTAGATTAAATAGAATTTTAGCTCTTTCTTCGTTTTTTTTTCTTCTCAAGGGTATATTTTTTGGGCCTTATAATAATTCACGGAGGTTTACATTGAAATCAAGATTTAATTGAAGGTGATAGCTTGTGATGGTAATATATTGAGCTTAATGTAGCACCAATTCAAAAACATAGCAAGCTTCATATCAAGCAGAACTGTAAACTATCATACAATACAAATACAATAATCCTTAATTTGGTTGGTGAATTTAGGTCCAGTCACTGTTATATATCAGGCAGAAATGTACAGTACTATTGGTTAATTTAGAGTGTACTTACAGATAGAAAAAATGTATCATTCCAAACAGCTCTTTCTAAGATTCGCTTTGATTTTTTTGCCACGAAAATAGGTGAAGTAGGCATTGACTCGATTAAGTTTTCATCAAGAAGCACTTTGTTCTTTCCTGATGTGTCCGGGTTGTACCGAGATCGTGTGGAACCCTTTAAGTCATACAGCCTAGTTATATGGCGCCCAAATAGAAGATTTTCCATGACAAGTAAATCCATTTTTTCTTCCATTCCTGTTTTTACATTGTAAGAAATAACCTACAAACGGTAGTTTTGGTCAGTGATGTTGCTAATTGAGATAATGTTGATCATTCCTTTTGAAAAATGTATCTAAGGCATGCATTACCTGATAAATACCATAAATCTTGGCCAGGCAAGTGGGGCTATTGCTATCAATGGAATCTGAAACATACTTGAAATAAGCAGGGCCAAAAACATCAAACGATCCCAACTCTATTTTTGTGAGCTGCTTTATCACAAATCGATCATCCAATGATTTTGCAAAAAAGACTTTGCTCTTGCCTCCATATGCCTCCCAGTTCTTGCATCTACTGAGGGACCTAATGAAATCCTGCTCCAATATGGAACTCTTTTGCCTCAAACTACTAAAACATTTTGCAGAGTAGCACCTAACAGTATAACACACTTTCCCTTCAGGACCATTATCCGCAAAATTAATGTCAGGACTAGGTACCTGGCGGGAATTATTCGATAATATGTCATGATACTCCTGTGAAGCCAGTGCATTGGAAATCACACTTGTTGGTTCTTTTTCAAAAACAGGGATTACCATGTCATTAACCCCTATAGGAAGAAAGAATCTAGGCCCACCAGGGCCACCAGGCCATCCTAGCCATTCTGATACAGAGATATGTACAGGCACTTTGGCATCGGGAGGGTTATACCGACGAAACTTCTTGTTCAAAGAGCTATAATATTTTGAAAAGGGCATCATTAACGAAGGAGAGGGATCATTAGCTCTAGGGGTAGAGGGATTTTTTGCTTCTGTTAGTTCCTTCGAAAGCGGTAATCTGTCTGGAGTACAGCCCAAGTTATTATTATTACTGTTAAACATTGGAAAATGACCATCAGACATGGTTCGTCTTGAAACGAGACTCGATTCTGCTGACCCAGAATCTTCACTTAGACTGATGCTAGTAAAAAGCGTGCTTTTGCTATCTCTGTCTCGTGTAGATTCAGATCGAGTTGTGAAGCTATTTTTCTTTTCCATCGTTTCAATGTTCGTTTCAGAAGGAAGTCCATTTCCCTTGAATAACCTAATAAATTCTATTCGTTGATTCCAATAGAGGGAATGGAAAAGAAGTTGCCTCCTTAATTTGTTTATCTCAAGAATATCTAATTGCCCCTCTTTTCTTTTGAGAACTTCATCCAATAAAACCTGAACAATTTTGACAAAAATAAAAGTAGATAATTGAGTTCTAATTTGTACTAGGGCAATTGTTTCACAATAATAGAATGGGAACAAGAAATTGCCTGAAACTCTGCTTTCTCTTGTTTGTGAAGATCCTGTAGTTCTTCAATTAACTTTGCTTTCTTTTGTTTGGAAATATCTGGTATATCTTCAGATTGGATATTTTTATCCAACTGGTACAAAGTAGTTGATATTTCTTCAAAAAGTTGGTCCCCCCTTTGAGCTAACTACAGAAGAAAATGAATTAGAGTTCTCCTGCTTTGATAAACAAAAGTTGGGAACATATGCAACATCTAAAAGTATAATTGTACTCAAGAAATTACCTCCATTGCTTCTTCATCAACCCAATCAAATTGTTGATAACCAAGTTCAAGCTTAAGAGGTGGTAGAAAAGCTGAATTAATGGCAATTGCCTTGTACTGAAAGCAAGCAACCAAATTTCCAGTCCTACACAAAAGTTAATATTTAGTAAGTAACAATTTTTTGTGAAATTATAATTAGTATATTTATTTATAAAATTAAAACTGAGTTTAGAAAGGAACGTGCAAATACCCATAGAATCTTAGGCAGTCTTTGTGGACAGAGTGTCCACATTTGGCAACCCTAGTTGTGGCATTGTGATCCGAAAAACTAAGTTCCAAGAAACGTCCAAAAGAAAGACTCATGGTGTCACTGGACAAGATCACCCTTTTATTTGATGGAGGTAACCCATTTTCTCGGGGGCATTTCAGACATCTTTGCCAGGTCCATATCTTCTTTTCTCTTTCACCTGGTAAAATTAAGTCAGGAATACGCCTCATGGAAATGGTTATAGTTCCCTTCTGGTTGATGTAGCAATGTGCATGCGCCTCAGGTGGAAGGTCACAAAAATAACACAAGCGATCCTACAGAGAAAATATGTATAAGACTTGTTAGCTATGCAAAGACAGACAAGAGAATTGTTACATGTTGAATTGTCACAGTGATTAATGTAACACTGAGCACAATTACTAATGGTGTCCAATGGCCAAGAATGTCCTTTTCAGCCAAAAGAACCAAAATTTTGCTTGCCATTTCTGGTTTTGGTCTGTCCCAATGGTACCGGTGATATACTTGAGAAATAAATGGCTAGAATAATACTCCTCTTTCACATGCAACTATGGCTTAGTTAATTATAAAACCCAACTTAGGCATACATTAGCTTTTTTAGATTGCAAAATTAAGGCATAAGTGTCTACATAAAACAATGACATATGGTACTAAAATTCTTGCTATTATTGCTATATATTTACATATTTGACACAAACTTGGTTGCATTTGAACTTGGTTCACCTAATGCTGCTTGCAGTTTGTTTTTGATAGAGGTATTGAGTCTAGATGCACCCAAGTTTGCTGATAACAACAAGGTACTAATTGACATGTACATTTTGAACGCTACCTCTTCAAAAAGAAAAAGAAAAATAAAGAAACAAACCTGATCAAACAAATTCTCCCTTAAGTACTGCTCTAGAGGCCTATCAAAATTTCCATAGTATTTAATTCGATACACTTGAAAACTTCCACAAATTCTTCGTTTCCAAACACATCTTGTCGATAAAGAAATCAAGATGCTTCTAGTGTCATCAAGTAACAAATTTTCCTTTCTAGACACTTCGCTTTTACATGGATTGCCTTCTCCCAAATCTTCTGCAATCCAGTCTATATTTGAACTTGAAAATGCAAGACCCTCACTTAGTGGAGATAAAGATGGTTCATTGAAAGAGTCATCAATTGGCGAATGGAAGCCAGGTACTGTCGAAATGGAGGTGTTGGTGCTTAATGGTATGTTAGGTAATGGAACTGTCAGTGGGGATTTTGTAATGGCTTCGGGTATACATGCCCTATCATCCTCAAGGAAAGATTTTTCCAAAGAAGCATGATATGCCACAAAAATACCAACTTGCATGACATGTTTCACTTTCTTGAGCACTTCAAGACTAGCTCCCTTAAGTACCACCTAAAGAAATGATATGAGCAATTGTGTGTACAGATAAATTAGGAATCAAGAAAGGGGATTAGATAAAGTGAAACAAGTTCATATGAAGTACAAATGTTGACTATGTGCTCTAAATAGTACTCTAAAATCCTAGAATACAACAAGGCTAAGTCACTCCTACAAAAAGTACTGCTGTAAAGTACATACCTACACCTTATGGGGGTTAATGCTTTAAAAGTTCAATCTGGATGCTATATTGAGGGCAATCTTTACTTTGTTGAAGCAATATGTGAATAGTTGGAAGTTATTTTAATAGATTTGCTTTTAATTTAGCAGAAATAGCTCTCGAAATAAAATCACTTTATGAAAAGAACAATCATACCCTTGCAAGTTTGCATTTTGCTAATACGATCCTAATCACACCCTTTCAAAATTAAACAATTCAATTTTTGTATACAATACCAATTGCAAAACTTCTTTCCCCAATCAGGACTCACCGTGCAAGCTTCTGGCCTTGGGCACCCTTCAAAAAACATCATATTTTTTGGGGAAATTTTTGTTGTTTGATCATGGCATTCATGAATTTCAATAAACTTGTCTACATGAAATAGATCACAAGTTCCCATTTGTTCAGGTGCCAGCAGATCGACTGAAGGTGCTATAATTGCATTAGTACATAGAGCAATGCGCTCTAAGAGGGACCTTTTCATGTTCAAAACAAGTGGGATGTTCTTGTAAAGAAGCATATCTTGGACTGTACGAGAAACACTTTTCTCCACCAATAGGAGGTCAGGTTTATGGGCTTCTATCTTTGCAACGGCCATTTTCAAGTGTTCTCTTTCCTGTAAACATATATTCATGAAGAAGAAGAAAACACATGAGCCACATTACATTCATACTCAAGATATCTCCATTATATTATGATTATTATTTCCGGACATTTAAAACTATACCCATTATAAATTGATTATTATGTAAATTTTAAAACTTATGTATAGAAATAACCACTTTAGACTTGAAAGTTGAAAATGATTTTATCGCAAAATAATAAAAGAAAAATATCATGATTAAGCAACCTGTTGTAGTAAAGTGCCAATACTTGAAAGTGCATTGTTTACTCTTTGATACTCCAGAGCTCCACTGAGAATCAAGATATGAGGCTTTTCGAGCCGTGTTATCATACGTCGATGGGCCACATTTTTCTTGCAAACGATTCCTTTAATAACCATGCTTAAGAAACAACATTTACTATCAGAAAGATATACTTTTATTTAATTTATAATAGCATAAGGAGAATGTGCATGTTCAACTGACCTGTCGTTCTGATCTCCGCTGGCAATGCATTTAATCTTCACAAATCCAACAGGATCCATGGCGCTTCCAGTACCTGTCTGATCTGGCCGCACAAATTCAGCGACCTCTCGTGCCAATGATTGCACAATATCCACCCAGCTTCTCTGGCCTTCTTCATGCAATATGGAAACATCCTCAATCTGCAACAATTGTTCCAAAAGTAATTGAAAATGGTCATCAGCAGCGTGTTTCAACACCTCTGTTTGATCACCCATCGGGTCACTGCTACCAAAGCTTTTGAAGCTTCCGGATGGAATCAAACTTTTCCATTTTTCAGTTAAGCTGTCAGGAAGCTCATTTATCTCCGCACCCTCCTCCCATTCCTCTTTCTCCTCCAACTCCTCCTCCTCACCGTCATCTGGATCAGGAGGAGACCAAAGAGTGATGTTATTTTGAAATTCATATATGTTGCTTGTGCTTTTGATTCCATAAAATGAAGACGTTGCATGGTAGTCATAGCAATTGTTAGCATCTGATTCATCATCCATTTTATCAACAGTTGTAGAGCAGATTTCTTCCACAAACTTATCGTCATTGTGCGCAGATGATGTGTTTAGGAATGAACATGGGTAATATACACCAGACTCAAGTTGACTATAATAGCCAGCATAAGTTTGGAGTTCCTCTGAGTATGGTTGCTCTGCCACTTGCTCTGGGTAGATGCCTTCATCTTCATTGTCACTCCTGAATGATATGAATCAATCATAAAATGTATTTTAAAAAAAATTTAGATGTATGGAAGCATATAATAAAAAAAATTAGAACTGATACCTTGTCACTAACATTTCATATTGAGACGAGGAAAATGTTTCATTCTCTTCATTTGCAATCATTTTATTTTCTGATCTGACAAAATCTCGATTGTTATAAGAAATATCCAGGAGAGATTCTCCAGGACTAGATTCCTCAGAACCATGTGCACCATTGGCAAAATGGTGGTCGGGTAAATCATAATAAAAACCAGATAAGCCGTTTAATCTATCATAGCTAGCATGTTTTGAGTTGGTTTCAGAACTAGCTGACGAACAGATTGAAGCTGAACTCATCGCTGTCTCCCCCTCCCATAGTCCATAGCAATGATTACAAACACGTATTCTACGGGTGTTTTCCTTGTAATTACTACCACTGTCATCACAGCTACTGGCAGAACCAGTGATGGTCCTTGACTGGTAAGGAATGGTGTTATTGGTGCATGCACCACAGAAAATCTTCCCGCACTTGCGGCAATGGTGCTTACGGTTGATTAAGTTGAACGAATGTTCACATTCAAAGCACTTGTGGCAGCTATTGTCTGGCATCCAGAACACTCTAGAGAGATTGTCAGGGTCACGTGGTCCCAAGAACCATGATTGCAGGTTTGTGAAAAATTCGATGAATGGCACATCAGGATTTCCCATTCCAAAAGCATTGACTCTTCATGTGCTCAGCAGAGGCTTGTTTGTGGTAATCCAAAGCATCTGAATTTACAGATATGTCAATTTTCATAACCGATTCACAAATTCCAACAAAAACTGCCCCAATATTCTGCAAGTTATTGTTTTAGTGTGTAATTTGCTGAACAAATGGAAACAACTATCTTTCTTAGAAAACTCTAAATAGGACATGCAAATTCAAATTGAATCAATTTGTCAGAATTATGAAGGTAATTCCTTTGGAAAATTTTTTAGCAAAGGCTAGAGGTCCACCTTTTTTTTAGATAAAACATCAAAATTAATGAAAGCTACGTACACAATAAAAGGACAAATGAACAGCAAAAAGAGAATCAATTTACGAGGAAAGAAACTAATAAAGAACTCCTTTGATTTAGTGGTAGAAAAAAGGAAGAAAATAATATTCACCTTGTGGAGGCAGAAAAGTTGCTTCATAAAAAAAATGCATAATACTGCGTTAATTTTATTGTGAAAAGATCTCATATTATAACAAAAATTAAATACCTGAGAAAATTGAAGGTTGATTTTTGCATTGCAATGTCATCCCAACCCAGCATTCTCCCGTCAAAGAGAAAAGCCATAAACAGAGGAGCAAAAGGGGCGCGAACCATTGCTATTGCTATCTTCTATTCTTAGTGCCTTGGCCCTTGGTCATTTTCTTTTTAATATATATTTTTTTCTTTATGGGGGGTCGCCGGGTCGGTCTCCAGTGCTTCCCCCAAAATGATTTTCTAATTTTTTTCTCTTTTGTCAAATGTGGTGGAGAATTCGCGTAGACCGTAGCTAATCATTTGGTTCGTCACGGTTGCACAAGAAATTTCATTTATTTCAGATCATTGTCGGCTGATGGAAAATTTCAGATTTTGGTCTCCAAATTTCTAACAATTAAATCGTTATTTAAGTTTTTACTTGCATCAAATTAGTCATTAAATTTTAGAAAAACGTGAAAAAATATGGGACATGACATGAATGGCAGATATTTGGGCCCTGTTAGCAGAGATTTGGGCCTTATTCATTAACGATGCGGCCCAAGACGTCTAATACTGGACGGCCATTTAAAACAAGAATGGCACAATTATGATATTTCTGGGACTTTAGTTGAGCAACTAGGAAAGGAATCGACTTTAAGTACAGAGAGCTAACCGACTAAAGATTATATATTTAAAAAATATTATAATAAAAATTAAAATCTATATAACATGAGATGATGTGATCCTTCCTCGTTTAATTTTATAAAAGTTATAGTAAATAACTAATATCAATAAATGACATGACATGTTTATAAAAAAATATATATATATTCATATACCTTCCTTATTTTAAATTGTACAGTAGGACTGGTAGCGTGTCAGAATAGCTCAAACAACAAGCAAAGACAGTAAACCTTCTTTTCGTTTGATCAGAATCGAGGAATTAACATAAAAAGAGTCAGCCGAGCACTAGTACCAACAGGTGCCAGTGAGATATACGTATATAATCATATATAAAGACCTTTTTGGTCATCTTGGCACCTGAGATATACGTATATAATCATATATAAAGACCTTTTTGGTCATCTTACGAAGAGGTTGGTTATAAAGAGGAACCTATACCATTTCAAGAACTTTAAGAAACAGTGCCTTTAAGGCAGTCCATTAGAGAGAGAAGAAATGCAATATCTAAAAATTATGTTGTGTTTCTTCAAGAACATGAATTCGACATTGGCATAATGGAGAATGATCCTCTCAGTCTCCGTTAGGTTTTGAAAAATGTCAATTCTCAGAAATAGATCAAGGTCATGAATGAGAAAATAAAGTTATGTATGACAGCAAAGTCTGAGATATCATCCCGTTACTTGAAGGTGTGAAGCATGTTGGTTGCAAATGAATATTTAAGACCAAGAAGGATTCAAAAGATAATGTGGAAAGATATAAAGCTTGACTTGTTGCTAAGAGATTTACATGGAAAGAAGGCCTTGACTTTACAGAAACTTTCTACCTGTGTCTATGAAATATTCCTTCATAATTATCATGGCTTTTTAGTGGCACATTTTGATCTTGAGTTATACCAAATGGATGTTAAGACTGCATTTCTCAATGATGACATTGATGAAAATATTTATATGTTGCAACCACCTAACTTTGAGTCTGATTACTCAAAACAAATGGTTTGCAAATTAAAAAAATCCATCTATGGACTCAAACAAGCGTCTCGCCAGTGATATTTCAAATTTCATCAAGTAATTGTCTCATTTGGATTTGAGCCTAATTTGGTAGACGAATGCATATATCACAAGTTCAGTGGGAATAAGTTTATGTTTCTGGTTTTATATGTTGATAACATATTGCTTGCTAGTAATGATATAAACATGAAGCGTGAAACTAAGAGATTTCTTTTCAGGTATTTCAATATGAAAGATCTTAGTGAAGCATCATATGTGTTAGGCCTTAAAATACAAAGAGATCGAAATAAAGGTATTTTGGAGCTTTCACAAAAGGCATATGTCGAAAGAATTCTCAAGCGATATAGCATGGAACACTGTAAACCAGGAAATACTCCTGTTGCAAAATGAGACAAATTTAGTCACAATCACTATCCAGAGACAGAACTCGAAAAATCTTAAATGCACCAGATTCCATATGCTTTGGTAGTAGAAAGTCAGATGTATGCTCAGGTGTGTACGCGTCTGGATATTGCTACATCACTTGAATGTTAGGTCGGTGTCTCAATAATCCTGGTATGGATCACTGGAAAGCAGCCAAAAGAGTACTTAGGTACTTGCAAAGAACAGAGAATCATATGCTGACATATCGGAGATTAGACAAGCTTGAGGTCATTGGATATGTTGATTCCGATTTTATGGGCTGTGTGGATAGCATGAAGTCAACATCTGGTTATATTTTTATGTTGGCTAGAGAAGCTATTTCTTGGAGGAGTGCAAAGCAGACTATGATTACTTCTTCCACCATGGCAGCCAAATTCATTGCGTGTTTCGAGGCATCAAACCATGGAATATGGCTAAGGAATTTTGTTACTAGGCTGCGTATTGTGGATACTATTAAGTTATCACTCAAGATATATTGTGACAATAATTTAGCAGTACTGTATTCCAACAACAACAGGAGCTTGTCGAAATCCAAACATATCGACATTAAGCATATTGGTACAGCTTCCATGCTGGACTTATAAGTATTGAGCATATTGGTTTAGTTTCCATTCTGGCAGATCCACTGACTAAGGGATTGGTACCCAAATAGTTTC